>RJWK010024912.1:0-28044 GCA_004363435.1 Platanista minor | reverse complement strand
ACACTGCTGTATGATATATATATATGTACATATATATGTGTATATATATATATATATAAAAGATGTTAAGAGAGTAAACTCTAAGATTTATCACAAAAAAAGAAACTTCTTCTTTTTTCTTTTTAATGAATCCATATGATAGGATGAATGCTAACTAAACTAATTGTGGTAATCATTTAACAATATATGTAAGTCAAGCCATTATGTTGTACACCTTAAACTTATACAGTGTTGTATGTCAATTCTATCTCAATAAAACTGGGGGGGATCCCTAATGGGGTCTGTAAAACCTTGCAGAGTGGACCACTGTCTGCCTTGTTACATGTGCTACATGGTTCTTTATATTCCAGAATTTTTTAAATGGTTCAGTAACAAGCTTGTTCACCTTAGTGTATGATGTTTTCTTTTGTTCTCACAAATTTTCTAATGGAAGTTTCCTTATAGAGTAGTAAAGCACCCTAAAGGACAGGAGTTAGTTCGATTCTTATATTTTTCCATATTTTTAAATAAAGTTTCAAGAAAAGTTTCTCAAAGAGAAATTTTACATTAAAAAAGCATCCTCTCAAACAGTAGACTAGTTCTTGGGCAGCCTATTAGTACTGCTATTTAAAATGTCACATTTTTCTTTGACAAATATTTTTTAATTCCTCACCTCTTTTAACCTGTTATTCTCCCTTCCTTGCCATTTTTCCACTTTCCCTTATCTCCTGCATTATTGAAACGTGTTCTTAAAACTTTGTATAAGTGCTTGACCAAATCTACTAGGAATCACAAATAGATATTGTTAAATTTGAATTCTAAAGTCTGATCCTGGGTGACCTCTTTAAGCCATTTTTTTTCAATTATGCCAGATTGGGAGAGGGGGCAATATTTGTTTCCTCTAATTACATGAGTAATGTATTCTTTATAGAAAATGGGAAAAGCCTGGAAATGTATTTTTACAAACCAAAAACAGAAAAACAGCCCAGAATCTTAACACTCAGAGATTATCACTGGTAACACCCTGACATGTCCACTGCCCTGACTCTGGTGCCCGCTGCCATCATCCTGGCCTATTACAGCAGCTCTCTGGGCCACGCCTGTTTCACCGTGTCTTCCTGTCAGATCTTCATACAAGCCAAGCAGCTCCTGTCTCTTTTGCCTTCCTTTATAGAAATGTCTTTGCCCAGAAAGACATATGTGTCCCTCCCTAGGTTCCTTCAGGTCTCTTTAAATATCCCCTTATCAGAGAGACCATCCCTAACTAGCCCATCTTAAAACAGCACCCCACTCCCACCACTACTCAGCACTCTCTGCCCTCTCTCCTGCTTTACTGGACTTCTGAGGACTTGGTACTCTCTGATGTGTGTGCATGTGTGTGTGCTTATTTATTAGTTAATGGTCTGGCTTCTCCAGAGAGTGGACGCTCTATGCGAGCAGGAACTTGGTTTTTGTCTACTGCCGTTTTCATAGCATAGAACATAGTACCAGGCAAGTGGCCGGGCCTCCATAAATATTTGTTAAATAAATAAATAAGGGAATGAATAGATCCGCTGACATTTGTATCGCAAGGACTTCTTTCAAAATGTGTTGACATTTCAGTTCTCCTTTGACTGGTTTCAAGCACACCTTGAAATTGGGGCTTGATTCGCTCAGCCTTCAGCGTCAGGTGCCCCAATCTGCAAATGGGCCCATTTCCACAAGGACTATTACAAATAGAGTTGACCTTTTGTACATGTCTTAAGGCAAAACATTCATTGTTCTGTGCCTCTCACTGTCAGAAGCAAGGCTCAGTAGCTTTACAATAGAAGGAGTCAAAGTAATCAGCAATCAAAATGGCGCAGTACCCAAAGTCTGAGAGCTTTGCCTCTGGGCCATCAAGGGTGATAGTTTCTTTTCTACTCTTTCATTTCTTTTCCAGAACTCTGGAGCGGCCCAGAGCTTTCATTCGTCTTCGTGCACAATCCCAGCTCATAGCCACTTCATTTTAAAACTAATATTTAAAGCGACTATTCCCCACTAATAAAAACTATAATGATGATGCTGGTGATGATGATGATAGATGAAATTACACTATTTATCTGACCATCTAAATCCCCCCATGGATGCAGCTTTTTCAGGCAGCAACACTACTGAGCATCACTTACAGTACAGTATGCCAGGTGCTAAGGGAAAGAATAAAGGTTTGTGTTATAAAGTCATTACCTTGGCCGTGACAGACACTCAGTAAATGTGTTGAGTGATTCATTATTGAGCTCTTTGGTTTCTGTATTCACACTCTGTTCATTTCTTCTTCTGTTAATTTTTAGGCTAAATCCAAGGCATATTTTATAGAAACTTTTATTACAAACCAATGAACGTAACTATTGGCACAAATTAGGAATGAAAGAGAACCCAGATAATATAAGAGGTGTAGTAATATTTCATTTGAAAGCACAAAGTAACTGGGAAACTGGTTCACTCTCACCAGAAAGACCCTTTTGGAGTGGCAGCCACCCAAGAGCGGTAAAAAGTTATCTGCTCCCCTTGTTCCGTCAAATTCTGTAACTCAGACTCAACTTATTTAGACCATGTGATAATTCAAACAAGCCTGAGTTGAATTGAATTCTTGCCTGACATATATTTTAATGAGTTTTGTGAGGAGACAAATGGTTTAAACAAGAGTTGAAGCGAATAGTTAACCTACTTAAGGGAACGTGGCAGACGGTGCTGGCTGCCTACCCAGTGTGCATTCTTTTATTCCTCGTTACTAACAGAGCCCAGATTCTGTTTAGGGCAGCAGTTCAGCCCAGGAAAAGCATTCACTTTCCCAGAATCTTTGCAGCTCCATGTGGTGGTATTACCCAGCATGGGACAACAAAATAAAGTAGAAGGGGATAAGGTTGTTTTCCTGCCAGAGTCAGCTGGCAGGTGTGTTGGCATCTTTTGCCCTCACTTCTTCTCCCTTTTTCTCAGTCTCGAAGCTAAATGCACTCCCTGGAGGTCAAAGGAGTCACCTTGCAACCATGAGGTTGAAAACCACATGCTCAGAATCGTGGGATAGGGAGCTAGAAAAAGACTGTGTCCTCGGTGGCTTCTTTGAGTGGCTACACCAGCCCTGAACTACCACTTTAGCCCTAATTGAAGCCACCGTACCTTGTTTCTGTTACATGCAGCCTAACGCAATCCTAACTGATGAAAAAAACTTCCAAAGGCCCCATGAACATGCAATTTGATACAGATACGACAGGCACACCATCAATGATTTTTATTTTTTATCTTTCATTTACACGTTTTAGCCTTTGCCACTCTATTAGCCTGGCTCCTATCACTACAATGCACTGTTACATTTTGTGTCTTAAAAATAATGTATAATTTTAAAGTGTTTCACTGACAAAGCCCACATTAGTGTGATTGTAGAACTTTCATCTCAGAATTGAAGGGTCCTTTTTTAGTTATCTGTTAAAATCTTTGATGCAGGCAACCGAAGAAAGAGACATATATCTTAGTGTGTACGATTTCATAGTCAGAGAAACCAGGCTTGAACCCTGCCTCCACTCCGTACAAGCTTTATGACCCTGGACACATTACTCAACCTCTCTTCTTTCTGCCTGCCATCCCATAAATCCTGTGCTACTACAGTCATCCCAGGCTCTGCCACACCATGCTGAAATCACTAATTTACTTGCCTTTCTCCTGAACTGTACTGGGAACATTTTGAAATTAAGGACCGTGTCTTAAATGACTCCCTTCCCCTAGTATCTAGCATTGTGCCTGCCACCCAGAAGGATATTCAATGAGGATCTGGTGAATGCATAAGTAAACTACTCTGAAACCATAACTGACCCAGCTTTCCAAATATATTTCCCTACAAAGGGAGTATAGAAAACATGGAGTCTGAAGATAGGAGAGGTGCTGGAAAGTGGCCATCATGAGCAGTCAGAAGGAATATCCCACCAGAAGGTATTATACCAACCCAGTGTGGTAATGGCATCTCGAATGCAAAGGCAGCGTGCCTTCTCAGTCTGTCTTTTACTGCTTCTTAGTGCAACACGTGGGAATTTCAGCAGCTACTCAATGGAATTCAAAGTCAGTTTGAAACAAAATTATCCCCTGGACCTCGAGTCCATCACATTCCTTAGACTTGGCTCCCTTCCTTCCCATCTGTGGAGGACTCTCTGTACCCTGGACTGGATGGTGTGTAAGAGGGTAGAAGCCCCTTCTGCACACATGTAACTGCAGTGATAGCATAGTGGATCTGTGCTCTGTGTGCCCCTGGGCCTTCAGATGGGAAGTGGTGCAGGCGTCCTGGCCAAGTAAGCGGATGGCTTCTCTGAAACAAGAATCCACATGCTGCCATGAGTCAGAGAATCCACAACATAGATGGAACACCCACTTCATTTTAAAACAAAAAGAGCAAAACCCCAAACTCCTCCAGGAACTGATGCAGGGGAGAGCTCTCCAATCAATGATACCCAAGGTTGTGATTGAGAGCTTTTTATATCAGGCACTGTGCAAATCACATCCCAGGTCCTATTTCATGGCACCCTTAGGAGATGGTTGCTGCTCGTAGTTCCATTCACAGATGAGGAAACTGAGGCCGAGGAAGGCGAAGCAATCTGTCAGAGATTGTTCAGCTAGAGGATGATGTAACCTTTGGCCTGTGATTCCAAAGTCCAGGCCTTTAAAAGCATTCTGATAAACTACCTCAATGAGCTAATGTCTAATGGGAAACATACTCACCTATACGCATGCACATATGCATAGCCACTCACATATACACAGACACTCACATACACTCACATATTCACATACCCATGTTCATACACATGGACACACACACACACACACACACACACACACACACACACACAGAGCAGTCAGCCTAGGGCAGCCCTTCACCGTCTTCCTTGCTCCACATAAAGGCCCTTGGAATTAGCCACGGACCCTTCCTTACAGGAAATACAATGTGTTTAAACTTTCTGCAAAGAGCAGAGGCCGGGCTTCCCTGGTGGCGCAGTGGTTGAGAGTCCGCCTGCTGCTGCAGGGGACGCGGGTTCGTGCCCTGGTCCGGAAAGATCCCACATGCCGTGGAGCAGCTGGGCCCGTGAGCCACGGCCGCTGGGCCTGCGCGTCCGGAGCCTGTGCTCCACAACGGGAGAGGCCACAGCAGTGAGAGGCCCGCGTACCACAAGAAAAAAAAAAAAAAAAAAAGAGCGGAGGCCTAAAACCACGTTTCAGAACAGGGGGTGATGCTCCTATGTGGGGCTTTTGAAATGATCAGTTAGGATATCTTATTCTTGACCTCTTGAAAACCCTTTTTGCTCCAAGGAAGTTACTTGTCTTTGGTTGGGTTTGTTAAAAGTCAAAAGAATGAATGCAGAGACCTGACCTTCTATTTCAGGCTTTAAAAAAAAAATCCTATCTCATCCTGTGGGATGTTTCTCCCCCATCTTCTTGATACAAAGAGAACTGACTCTTTTTGTTACATATGATGTCACAAGAACGGTGAGAAGATCATCCTCAGAGAGCCTCTATTTGAAGTGGTTCAATTAAAAGATGAGTTGCATTCTCAATACAGTTTTCCAGGTTCTGAGATATTTTCAACTTTGTTTTCTTTCCCACAGCCAACACAAGGAAAATGGCCTGTGGGTCAGGTAATGTAAGCAACAGACCACGAGGTGATTGCCAAAAATGTAACTACCCCATTGGCTCCAAGGGAAAATATTCATTAAAGTGACACATGTTAATAGTATTGAATTCAAAACACTTGCTTGGACATCCAGATGTCGGAAAGTGCCATATCCTGATTAGCTGAAATACTCTCAGTTCTTTCAGATCTTCCTTCCTTATTTTGATTGCAAGTCAAGTTTCAGGGAAATTCTTTCCCACTACTGTCTACTGATCACACCGCTCAAGCATTTCAAAATCTCACTGGTTTCCTATAAGAAGAAATGGAAAGCACAACCACAAATATTTGTGTAAATGTCACCATGTATTATTGGAAGCTTTGTTCAGGCAGTTGGAGAATTATTGCAACAAGTTCCCCCAACTGGACTCCTCTCAAACACTTCCTACACGGAACACGCACACCCAGACACACCCACAAGCTCAGTCCATCTCTCTCCGGTTTTTCTAAAGTGGTAATTATTTTCACTCCTTTTCCTTTCTATCTGCAGCCTTCAGATAGAAGGTATATGCTCTTCACGAATAATTTCAAGCCAAGGGGAAGAGGTAAGCCCAGAGAGCTGCTCTCTTCCACGAAGGCAGAAATCAAAATCCAGAGAAAGACAGAAAAAGCACCCCTGGAAGACCGCCAGTTCAGCATCCCAGCCCATCATTCACCAAAAAGGAAGAGAAAAGCGAGGCGGCAAGATTCAGCTTTAACTCTTTCCTGCAATTCTCTGAAGCAGCTGCCCAGAGTTTCATTTTTACTGAATTAGATCATAAATGGGACCCAGTTTGCTGTTCAGTCATTTGTCACCAAATAGCAAGAATGTGGTGTCCTAACATGGAAAGAATGTCATGCCCTAAACATTTATTTCTGGCCTTGTCTTTCCCAGCCTTGAGATCAAAACTTCAGCTAAAAGATAAGCATAGGTCATGGACCCCTTCCGCTCCCCACTCCTCACTTCCCCTGACGGATCGCACCCAGCTTGCCCAGCCTGGCACATCCATCCCCTCCATATTTTCGCCTGGCTGGGGCTGCCATGACCTTTAACCTCAGTTATGTTTATCCAAGAAGTCTCCCTCGCATTTTCTCACACCCATTCATCCCCCTGCTAGAATCAGGATGCCTCCTGCTGGTTTCCTTTGTCTTGCTGGTGTTTCTAGGAAAACGATTCTGTCTTTCATTAACTGAATAAATAGTGGTCATTTCTGCAAGTCTATCACTCATTCATGGCTCTTTCTATATGTGGCGTGTGTCTATTGGGAGTATATGTGGGAGGGAAGAGGAGGGATCCAGTGGATTTTCCAAGCCTGCAGGTGCTGGACCGGATTGTCCTTGGGCAATATTACAAAATGCTGGAATTGGCCTCACTTCCGTAAGATCTGAGCAGGCAGTGTGATTCATCACATCGAAATTAACAGTTGCTGGTTCAATAGTCAAATGCTTTGGTCCCTGCATAGTCCATTCTGTACCAAGGGGCGTGTACTTTCTTATAAAGAGAAAAATCTAGATTGGCAGTTTCTCCACATTCTTTTAATACTGTGTCTGTCTTTCCATGCCCAGAATTTGCCACGTGGTGATACAGAGTTCAGTGAATTTATTTGATACAAGATTTTTCCAAACTTAAAAACAACAACAACAACAACAACAACAACGGGCAAAATCCTTAATGATGGAAAGGAAACCATTGGCCAAGCATTTGGATCCAAAGAAGGGGTTAATATTTTCATTGGTCTTCACATCTTAGTTGTGTGCTTTGCTTTGCTCAAACTATTTGTGCAGATGTGTCACTTTAATAAGAACCATGATACCCAAATATAGAAATGCCCTTAAAAGAGGTAGATACAGGGCCTAGGAGTCAACTCTCTAGGAGCAAATCCCAGCTACACCTCTTAATAATAGTGTGACTTTGGGCAAGTTATTGAACTTTCTAAACCTCAGTTTCTGAAAAGCAGGGGATAATGATAGTACCTTACCTCGTAGGGTGACTGAAAGATTTCAATGAGATATTTCATATAAAGCTCTTAGCTCGGTACCTGGCACAAGAGAAAAGATTTATAAATGCTAATTACTATGAATGGTACTCTAGCAAGTCCTATTTAAGAAACCAATGGCAGCTTACTAGTTCATTCATTTATAACCTTCTAGGGAATTATTTTGTGAAGGAAAAACTGTTTTGCAAAGTGAAAAATTATGCCCTAATTAATTGTGGCATACACATAGATGGGGTCAGGGGGTAAAAGATAATTACATCAATTTCATTAACAAGTTTTTTTTTACACACAGAAACATATCCATGCCTATATTACATACATACATAAGTATGGTGTGCATGTGTATATATATATATATATATATATATATATATTTCTTTTCCTTTCTCTGAATTAAATGTCAGTGCTCCACGAATTGGAGGAACTATTGAAAGCACACACCAAGGTTTTCTTCTTCTCTAAGCATCCCAAGAGGAAAAAAATCACGTAATAACCAACAGCTTCCTGTACTGCAGCATCCCAGGCTCCTTTCAGAGAACAAGGTTTAGTGACTTATATGTGTCATCAACGTAGTCCATCTACAATCTCAGTCTGTAACTGCCTCAGAAGATCTGGTCATCATGAGCACAAGCCCCCTAAGGTTACCAGCAAGACTGTGCAGAGTTCCAGCCTCCTCTGAATGCTCAGAACATAAGTCATCACTTGTGTTGACTTGAACTGATTCACATAGACCGGGACTTACTTCCTTACTGAGTAGCAGACCTTCAAAGGACTGAATGAGAGGCTCTCTCTGTCTGTCTCTCTCTCTCTCTCTCTCTCTCTCGTAGAGGCAGGAAAAACTAAGTGCTTTTAAGCACTTTTAAGCTCCTGGGTCATGCAGTGTCTCCACAAACATCTTAACACCCTCCATTTCTCAATTCCACTCTATTCTAATTAACTCCTATCAAACTGTGTTCTAGGGGGAGATTTTCTCTTTTCAAAAAAGAAAAAAAATGGAGAAACCAAAACCATAGAAAGAACAACATAATATTTCACCTAATATACCTTTACCTCTTTGGCAGGATTACGGCTCAGCCATTCTGGATGATAAAGTTGCTACCCTGTTTGGGTCTTGCTTTTAATTTTTTTAAATTTTTATTTTATATTGGAGTATAGCTGATTAACAATGTTGTGTTAGTTTCAGGTGTAGAGCACAGTGATTCAGATTTACATATACATGTATCTATTCTTTTTCAAATTCTTTTCCCATTTAGGTTATCACAGAATACTGAGCAGAGTTCCCTGTGCTATGTAGTAAGTCCTTGTTGATTATCAATTTTAAATATATTAGTGTGTATATGTCAGTCCCAAACTCCTAATTTATCCCTCCCCCCACCTTTCCCCTTTAGTAACCATAAGTGTGTTTTTGAAGTCTGTGAGTCTGTTTCTGTTTTGTAAATAAGTTCATTTGTATCAGTTTGTAGACTCCATGCAGAAGTGATACCTTATGGTATTTGTTTTTCTCTGTCTGACTTACTTCACTTAGTATGATAATCTCTAAGTCCATCCATGTTGCCTCAGATAGCATTATTTCGTTCTTTTATATGGCTGAGTAGTAAGTATTCCACTGAATATAATGCACCACATCTTCTTCATCCATTCATCTGTCAACGGATATTTAGGTTGCTTCCATGTCTTGGCTACTGTAAATAGTGCTGCTATGAGCATAGGGGTGCATGTATATTTTTGAATTGGTGTTTTCTCTGGATATATGCCCAGGAGTGGAATTGCTAGATCATATGGTAGCTCTATTTTTAATTTTTTAAGCAATGGGTCTTGCTTTTATTTTGTCATACTTTTAGCTTTTTGTTTGTTTGTTTAAACCTACAAAACTACAGCCACCATGTCGCTTCTCCTGTAACTGCCTCACACACCTAGGAATTCTCCTAACTTAGCTGGGTCTAACTTTGACCACTCAGTTCACGTTTTCTTATCAAGACATCTCCCCAAGAAAAATTGCCCAAGATGAGATGGATAATAATTTTTAAAGTATTCATAAAGGACCTGTCATTGGGATTTAGGGGTGAAAATCAGTTTCAGTTGACGTACACTATACATTCAAACTTGTGTAGATCCCATCTCATCTGTGAGGGAGTGTTTTGTCCAGGAACGACCCAAGTTGCCTTTAGGCAGGACTTGATGGGAGGACGATGAGAACTGTAGTAGTTGTCCTCCACCCCCCAATTCAGGATCCGCTTCCGCTTCAGGAGAAAGAGGAGAGGGTGCGAGAGGAATGGAAGGGAAAGAGAAGGGAGGGGAAGATGGGGGGAGAGGTAGCTCTCTCATCTGTACTAACAAACAGAATGAAAGATCCTGAAAGAACTGAAGCCCTGCCTACCTCCAACTTCAAATCCTACCCAAAGCAGTTCCCACCTGCACCCAAGACCATCCACTTCACCTGCGTTACTGAGCACACTCGCCCATTGCCTGGTCTGGCCGACACTGGCTAAAACAAAGAATGTTTCATTACAAACATAAATTTGTTCATCCTTTGAATAAAATCGTTCTCATTCATTAAGTTCAGTAGGTTACAATCACCTTCACGGTCTCTTTAGCTCTCCTTCCCATGGATGATGGCTGGGGTCTTTGAAATAACAATGAAAAACCCTCAGGTCTTGTTATTCTGGCCCATAGCTACAGCAATCTCCTAGTTTGTTTAAGGGTGGGAAAGCAGAAGAGAAAGCAGAAACCTGCTGGGCATTATTCTAATCAGTGTTCTCTGCTTGGCAGCAGGCACAGACCAGCTCCTGTTTGGCAGAGCAGTGCTCCCCAGGGTGCCAGAGAGAAGAATAGCAAGGCAGAGCAGGTGCTGGCCTTTCCCAGCTCACCATGCAGGAAGGCTTTCATTTACTTTGGGGAGGGAAGTCAATGAGCCCGCAGTACCTCCAAACCAGGCTGAGGGTAGCAACCTGAGAAAAAGCTCTGAGAAACAGAATCATACTGGTCTAGAGACAGTAATGGCTGTTTAGTCAGCGGGCTGGGCTGAGAAATGTCTTTACCTCCCTCGGCCAACCTACACGTTTGGAGGCATGTTTACAAATGGATGACATCAAAGAGCAGAGATATGGACCAGGAAATTGATATCCATCAATCACAATAGAGCAGGCAATTAATGGCGCCACAGAGGACCTGGTTCTCCTCTGTGCCACAAAGGAGCAACCTGCGGTGAAATCTCCTTTCTCTAAGCTGGGAAAAGAGCCTCACTGCATGAAAACACAGACTGAGGTTTTCAAGGCACTTTCCTTTTTCTTTTTGGTCAAAAGTCTATTCTTGCTAGAAAGAGGAAACTACATCCTTTCCTAAGGATCATGAAAAATAGTATGATGGCGTGGAATAAAGTGGAAAGAGCACATGGAACGGGAATCAGGAGACCTGGAGTCTTGTCCTCACCTCAGAAGACACATGATCCAACTGCTGCAGGAAGGGGAACCCCTTCCAGGGCCCGAGAGTGGGCTCTTGTCTAACACTCAGAAATGAATTGCGTGAGGAGACACGTGTGCTGGTAAAGCAAAAGGCTTCATGCCCCGGTGGAGAGCAGCAGGGTAAGGGAACCCAGGAGGACTGCTCTGCCATGTGGCTCACAGTCTCAGGTTTTACGGCAATGGGGTGAGTTTCCGGGTTGCCTCTGGCTAATCATCTTTCTTGGCCCATATTCGGTCTGACTTGGGGTCCTTCCTGGTGGCGTGTGCTTCTCTCAGCCAAGATGGATTCCAGTGTGAAGGATTCTGGAAGGTTGGTAGGACATATTATGGGCCGACATCTCCTCCCTCCTTTTGGCCTCTCCCAAGTTCTTCTGGTTAGTTTTACAAGACGTATTTTGGGCTGGCATCTCCTCCCTCCTTTTGGCCTCTCCCAAGTTCTTCTGGTTAGTTTTACAAGACATATTTTGGGCTGGCATCTCCTCCTTCTTTTTTTTTTTTTGAAGTATTTATTTATTTGGTTGTGCTGGGTCTTAGTTGCAGCAGGTGGGTGACTCTAGTTGTGGCTCAAGAGTTCCATAGTTGTGGCATGCAAACTCTTGGTTGAGACGTGCATGCGGGATCTAGTTCCCTGGCCAGGGATCGAACCTGGGCCCTCTGCCGTGGGAGCGCAGAGTCTTAACCACTGCGCCACCGGGGAAGTCCCTCCTCCCTCTTTTTGATTCCTCCCAAATTCTCCGGGTTAGTTTTCGGCCGTAGCACCATGTTCCTTATCGGGACCTCCTGCTGCTAGACAGCTCACACAAGTGGTTATCATCGTGCCTGGTAAAGGCAGGCCGTTTTGGTCAACGGTTCCCTAAGACAACCTCAACAGATCTCAGTTTTCTCATCAACAAAATATGAGGATTAGACTAAATTATCCCTGAGTCTCCTGCCATTGTGAAAGTCTGTGACTTATGAGACTTTGTTATCAGATATTGGTCCCTTCCTGCAATGGGGCTGTGCTGGACTTCACACCTGTATGAAGAGATGTGGGTCCAAATTCTATGAAGTTTCTCTCCTTCATCTGTAGCAACAGTTAATGCGATAAAACAAACAAACAAATGGAAAAGAAAATTTAATTAACTGCCATTAGTTAATAGCTGTTAGTCTGACTGAACTGTTCATGTTTTAACAAAATGATAGTCTGAGAGGAAAAAAATTAAGAATATCATATACATAAAATTGAACAGAATGCATTAAACAAATAAATCTCATAATTAATAGCATACAGAGGCAAAGAATTAGTAAAGGGTAGAATAAGGGTGGCAAGATTGCTAGCATTTGATATTAGACTTATGGGCAATGTGGAGAGAAGAAAGATATAAATGAATTAGAAAACATCTGGAAAATCTTGCGTACAAAGAAGCTATTAATTAGCTGTAGTAACTATGAGGGGTACCTGGTATAAAACTCAGTTTTGTGGACTTAATACCTTCTTATTGATAACCATATCATGGTTATACTATGATAGGGAATTAGAAAAAAAAATAATCACTTTCCCTCCATCTGGGAAGCCAGGCCAAACTCATTGAGAGAGAAACCACAGTGGTCCATTGGACTGCACAAAAATTATAGGGTGGAAAGTTGTCCATTCAAAGCTCACCTCTTCCGACTCCTGCCTTGTTGTCTGCTGCATCCCCAGAACTTATCACAATTCTGGCACATAGAGCAGACTCAGCAAAAATTATTGATTACATTTGCACACTAAACAAGTGTGTAATCACCCCTTTATTTTTTTCATCTTTATCAGTTATTCGAACACTATGAATCAATCACTCCACTAGTTGCTGGCCATCAAATGTATTCTGAGCAGACGTGTTTCCTCTTTAGGGAGAGCTCACTCTAACAAGGGAGATAGACATTAACCAGATAACCACATAAAAATGTAACATGTAGTTATAAATGACAATATATACCATAAAGGAAAAGGTAGGGTAAGGAGAAGAGAGGCCCCAACTTGGTCCTGGTCAAGGGTGAGAAGGCCTGTTCCAGAAGCTTCCTAGAACAATGACTTTGGACTAGTATCTGAAAGAGGAGTAGCAGTCAATCAGGCAAAGATGGGGAAAGAGCAATTTAGACACAGGGAATAGCATGAGGTAGAACAAAATTTCTTTTAGAAGAAATTTTGAAAGGAAATCATGGTAGCCAGAGCACAGAAAGTGAGGAGACTCAGGAGGAACTGGAGATGTTGGCAGCAGCTGCATCCTGCAGGTGCTTAGACGCCATATGAAGAACTACTATCTGAGGGGACTTCCCTGGTGGTGCAGTGGTTAAGAATCCGCCCGCCAATGCAGGGGACACAGGTTCAAGCTCTGGTCTGGGAAGATCCCACATGCTGCGGAGCAACTAAGCCCATGCAACACAACTACTGAAGCCCACACGCTTAGAACCCGTGCTCCACAACAAAAGAAGCCACCGCAATGAGAAGCCCACGCACAGAAACGAAGCGTAGCCTCTGCTCGCCACAACTAGAGAAAGCTTCGCAGCAATGAAGACCCAATGCAGCCAAAAATAAATAAATTTATAGAAAAAAAAAAAAAAAAAGAATTACCATCTGGAAGAGCCCATTACTGAGCAGATACTTGGTGTAGGGCACTCTTCTGTGAGCTGAGCATACCAAGAAGGTAAGGCTCAATCCTTCTCCTCAAACAAATAGAACTCTAGATCATGAAAATAGGATTTGTTTTCCATGATTTTTTTAAAACAGAAGGTAACAAGTATTTTCTGCTAGGGACCAATAGAGTGGGTCCCAGGCATTCAAAGAATGGAGCGTTCACTCGACTTGGGAAGTTGGGAGAGCTGGGAAGCCATCCCAGAAGATGAAGACCTTGACCTGGACAGTGAAAAGTGAGACCAATTCCACAGAGGTTCCAAGAACGAAGACCAGGGAGAGAAATGTGCAAAGATGCTTGGGGAGTCATCTGAAGATGCTTCTGACGTGATCCACCTGATGGTATAAAGTCAAATGAAAAGGAGCGTCAGACAAGTCATCATATAAACACCTACACAAAATGTCTGTGTGACTGATTTCAACCGAGTTTTTTCCTGAATTCCATCAAAAAAGAGAGTAGATGACACACACCAATTTATTTGTTTTGAGTACGTATCCCGCAAAGATTAATTTAGCAACAACACAGTCTACATGTAAATTTTTCCATCTGCAACCGAAGGAAAATACATCTGCTCATAGCAACTTACCCAAGATTCAAGAGAATGAACCAGTGAAGGAAGGAAGTGTACTTAGTCACTTGTATCATATCCCTTGGGATAAAATCAATGCACATCCCTACACTTAACATATGTTGTTTGCCTTTGAAACCAGCTTTGGTAATTTTCTCACCACAATATCATGTTAATGAGTGTGTTTCTAGAAGATTTTAAGGACTTCACACACATTAACTTATTTTATCTTCACACCTACACTATGTGGTTAGGTCTGGTGTTTTCTCCATTTCACAGCTGAGAAAACCACAGCACAGAAACTTAACCCAGGCCACAGCTGATCAGGGCAGGAATTGGGATTTGAACCCAGGACTTCTGACTCTGGAACTACACTCTTACCTTTTCATTATACTGCCTCCCTAATGTACATAAGCCAGGGTAGGCAACATTTTTCTAGAAAGGCAAGAAATATTTTCAGCTTTGCAGGCCATATACCACCTCTGTCTCTATTTTTCCACTGTTGAAATGTGAAACCAGCCACAGATAATAGGTAAACAAGTGAGCGTGGCTGGAGTGGGTTCATGGCAGGTTTGACCCACTCCTGACATAAGCCATCATCGCAAATAAAAAGAGAATCGTTTTTCATATATGTACACAGTATGAAAGGGATTTTGTTTATTGGTGTTATTAGGCCTCGCTTGTACTTAGTCATTTATTTATTCAACAAATCCGAGGCCATACTCTGTGCTAGGCACTTTTTTAGATACTAAAGAGACATGAGTGAACCAGATAGCTTCTGTTCTCCTGGAGCTACATTCTGGTGGAAGAGACAGAAGACAATAAACAATAGAGATATGCTAGATGTCTAATAGAATAATCAGAAAAACAAAGCAGGACATTGGGGATAAAGACAGACAGTGGCTGGTACTGCAGAGAGCATGGTCAGGGAAAGTCTCCCTGATGGGGAGATGTGAGGAGAAGTGGTGCTTGAAATCTGGGGGCTGGGGGAGATCACCCAGAAAGTATGTACAGTTTAAGAAGATACGAGGTCCAAGGACTGAGCCCTGCAGTATTCCAACATTTTGAAGCTAATAGGTGAAGTTTCCAGCAAATACTGAGAAGGGGCGGCCAGTAGGGTAGGGGGAGCATGAGACAGTGATGTCAGGAAGCCAAGTTAGGGAGCGTTTCGAGAAAGAGAGTGAAAGCAGCTGTGACAAATGCTGCTAACACTTACACGGAAGAGGTCTAAGAGGTGCCCATCAGTTTGGGGGTGCGCAATGTCCTTCGTGATTGACAAGAGCATTTTCAGAAGAGGGAAGAAAACCTGACTGGTGAAACTTCAAGAGCTAATGAAGGAAGGAAAGGAAGATTGTGAGTGGAAAATCTCCTGCTGGGAATTTTGCTTTAAGGAAAAGAACAGGGTGGATAACAGATAGTGTGGCATAGAGGAATGATGTTTATTTCTTAAGTAAGAAGACATAACACAGTATGATTTCATATTAATAGAAATAATATAGTAGAGAAGGAAAAATTGATGAAGTGAGACAAAGAATAAATATACCACGTTTGAAATGGATATCCATCTGTAGAAGGGGCATTAGTACAATTTAGGTGCTATTTATAATGTTGATCTCCACCTGGACAAGGTACATTAGGTACAATTTAGGTATCATTCCCATGTAACAGCTCAATGGCTGAAACATAGAAGCAGGATTGATATCCAACCAGTACCTCCCAGTACAAACATAGAAGCTGTCTGTGGTCACTACCTCTTCTGATTGTTAGATGCAATTCCAGTTGTTAAATATTTTGATGATCATCCTTACTCAGAATTCTTCATGAGAGTCATAACTTTTACACATAATCATTGTATACATAATCAAAATTTCCTAAGAATCTTTGCTGTCCTATAGACATCAACAGCAAAACCATAAAAAACGCATTACATTTAGAACACTAGGCATAGCTTAGTGATGTTCTGATTATTGGTTGCTTTTAGCTAAAACACATCCCTCTCTCACTCCACT
The DNA here is from genome assembly GCA_004363435.1 of Platanista minor. Taxonomy (NCBI): domain Eukaryota; kingdom Metazoa; phylum Chordata; class Mammalia; order Artiodactyla; family Platanistidae; genus Platanista; species Platanista minor. The sequence goes on along the minus strand of RJWK010024912.1, from coordinate 11,732 downwards.
ACATTTTGGGTAGTCATTCAGAGTGGCTGGGTGTGAGCATTTTTAGAAATCTTAGGTCACTCCAAGTAGGATGATATCTCATACGCAAACCGTTGTGTTTGTGGGTTTGCTTAACTAATCTCTGGGTGATGTAGGTGCAGAGCAAATAAGCTTTTGCCCATGAAAGGACTGACTGAGAGCCTGAACGTGCCTAGCCACAGTGAGGGTTTCTGCAGAGTTCATGATATTGGACCTGCTGGAAGAGCAGCCATCACTCGCTGCATTCCTGAGATGCACAAATGCCTTTGGAGGAAAGGTAACTTGTTTGAAGGAAATTCCAGAATCATTTTCAAATTCCCAGGTCTAGAGACAAAATCAAAAATTAATTAGACAGCATCCTCATAATCCTGTGAAGAGCACATAAGGAATAATGCCAAACTTCCTTTAAGATGTTTTCCATTCAGCATTTTCTCATTTCATTTTATGCAACAGAACATACAGATTTAGTGTAAGAAGCGGGGACATTGGAGTAGATTCCTGAGCTACTTAAAGGCAGTCACCTTGACATTTGTGTATCCCACCAGATGGCACTAGGCAGGGGTTTGATGAATGGATGGATGGATGAATTAATGAGAAAACATACCTGAGGAATCATATGTGATCTCTCACACACTGATTCTGTGGTTTCTACCCCATGATGTATTCATCTTTCCCTTGTTTCTCAGACCTAAGTAATTGAAGTCCAATTTCTCAGGCCAGATTTAGTGAACAAAGCCTATAATTATATCTGAAATGTTTATAACCTACTACCAGAGATGTATTTGGGGTATTCTTATTGTGCTGCTGATTTTTTGTTTCGTTTCTTTTCCTTCTTTTTTAAAACAACAGATCTATACTTGCTTAGCCATCAGACCATTCACTCATTCAACACACTACTGTGATATAGATCAGTGTCCTAAATGCAGGAGATACCAAGCGAAGGAAAGTGCCAGACACCTCTGAACACATTGGCTGGAGAATGAGGCCATGACAAAGCATAGGGCTATTTTAGTAACAGCTCACTTCTTCATCACCAACCACTTTGATGTCGCTAACATTCGTCTTTGAATCATCCAGGTCAAGTCATTGTCTGAATCCTGAATCCTACTTGTTCAACTTTGGAAATATCTCCTCTGTGCTCACCAGCAAAAGAACTGACCAGTAGCTGTAGCATCATTAGACAACCCTCATGAGGGCAAGACCCAAGGCTCCTTCATTTTCTCCAGGCTTTACACCAAGATGTTAACTGCATGCTGTCTTGGAAAGATTTCTGGTCCTGGTTGCTCATAAAGTCAGGACCTCTCAAAATTTCAATTTCCTTGAATATAAAATTAGGTCATTGGAGCTAATCGTCTTAAGATCTTTTCTAAGATCCAATGACTCTGGTTATTTAATGCTAAAGAAATGTCCATTACTCAGCTAGAAGGAATCTGGCACCTAAAAGTATATTCTGAAGGAAGTGTAGTTTAAGAGCGAAATTTGAACTCTGAAGTACCCTGAAGAATCAGGGACAGGCTTTTAGATACAAATATCCACTTTAACACAATGACATAAATTTAAGAGCTCTTCAAGAGCAGCAACTAAATCAAAAGGAAACTTGCACTCAATTTCCCAAGCCAGATGCAAACAAGTACTTAAATCTGGTCAGAGACTTTTTGTTTTCATCCGATCTTCCTGTTCTGGGAAAGTCAAGGCAGAAAGTTGTAGCCAATGAGACGTGGACTCAGAGCACAAAAACTTGCCCTCCTGGTCCTGCTCTAACAGAAAGGGCTGGTGACATCAGGCACCTCCCTGGTCCTCTTTTCTTCTCCATGAAATTAAAAGGTCAAACCCAGTGACTGCAAAGATCCCACACAATTCTATCGTAAAATGGTTTCATGAAATCTGTAACATTAACATGTCTATGTACTTCAGAAAATACCCTAATATTTCAGGAGTCCTATACAGCATCAGTTTAGCAACATTAGACACTCAGTAACCCAGAAACCTGTCATTCTATTTTCAGCCTAAATTACAACAATCTCGTAGTTTCCTGTACTCAAGGAAAATAAGCAGGCACAGATCAATGCATCTGGTAATTAAGCACCTATGTATGCTTGGAACTTGCTGGACACTATATGGGACACAGAAAAATATACCACAGACTCCGTGCTCAGGAAACACGAGAGGTATATACAAGATACACACAGTTCATTAATTCCTTTACAATTCTGGGGGCCAGACCCTTTCTGTTCCAGGCTAAAAAACTGAAATTGGTTTTGACAGACAGTGCTGTGGAAATGCATCAGAGCAAGGCATGCCTTTGAGGAAAATTGTTTGGCCGCTGCTACCATTATGGTGTAAGTCAGAAAAGACAGATAAGAGGCAGAGATAAGAGGTTGTTGCCAGAGAATCCTTGAGGCATCAAGTTGTTTATTACATAATTATTTATACTAAGTAGAAAGTAAGAAATCCCTGCAAGGACTAATCATAGAGGTAGGTCGGAATATGCCATAATCATTCAAATACATTTGCCAGGAGTTTGTAATAACTTGAGGAAAATGCTTATTTTATTAAATGAAAAACGTTGTAAGGTAAAACAAGGTATAAGTGTACATATATACCCATATATGTATGGATGGATAGGAATATATGTATACGTCTAAAATACACACGGAACAGTAGCTAAAATAAAGCATACATCTACTTCTAATTAGGGACATTATAGGTGATATTTTTTCTGCTATTCTCTTTATTTTCCATAATTTCTACAATGAGTATATAATGATATTATAATTAGCAAGAGATAATATTTTTCAAAGATGTTCCGGCAAGAGGTGATGGTGACTTGTGCTCTAGTATCAGCAATGGGAATGAAAAAGCAGGAACTCGGTGACATTATGTGGAAGATGCACTTTTGGAATCCAAAGACTCTTCAACTTCTTTCTCCATCTTGACCAATAAGATCGATTGCCTCTGACACCAAACCTTTCAGATTCCATATGTGAGGAGCTATGTAGAATCGTGTTCAAGAGCATCAGCCCTGGAGTCAGAGAGCTTGGGTTTGAGTTCTGTTCTGCCACTGACTAGCTTGGGGATCTTGGGCAAGCTGCTCTCTAAGCCTCAGTTTCCCCATCTTTAAAATGGAATTAATAATACCAAGTTCCTAAGACTGGTGAAAGGATTCAATGAGGTCCTACAATTTAACCATTTAGTAAACTGTTTTACACATAGCAAGGACTCAGTAGAGGCTAATTACTATTTTTATGATTATTGTTTGTCTTGTCCACCCTCTCAGTAAAGAGCAAGAGGAAAGGGGAGCTAAGAAGTGAGTTTCCTCAGCCTCTGGATCTTTGGAGATGCGGAGGCAGCAACAGACACATGGAACCAGAAAAAACCACTCCCCGGCAGAGTTGCATTTATGGGCACACCCCACAACGGAAGCCTGTCCCCAACACGGATCCAGTTACCCTCTTCTCTTCTTGGCCGGTGTCTTGACTGGACTTTGACTCTATCGCACCTCCTGAAACACGGTGATCGTGCTGCTCCCCACCTCACCAAACCAGCCTTCTCCATTACAAACTAACTGTGATTTCTGAGTCCATATACAGAGTACTGGCCCGCAACTCTTGGACCCTGTTACCACTCAGCCTAATTCCACAAGGTATTACTAGCATGTGTGATGCTTACCATGAAATGGCAGAGCTGCATCATTGCTTTAGAGAACTTCCAGAAGATGCCAAAAGGAAGCACAATGCCTTCCTCTTGGGACCATCTTGCATGACAATGTGTGCTTCAGGAATTAAAATAGCAGCTTTGTTTATTGTAAACCAAAAACTCGCCAAAAGGAAGTAGTGCCTTTGTACTGTGACTTTCTGTGACTTTTCTGGATCATGAAATGTTCTTCATTACTCATGACTACAAAACAGAGGCATTTCTGTGGTTAGTGTTGAAGAATTATGCAGCTATCATCCAAAATACATTATTGACCTTCATTCTCCCTAAGGAGCAAGTCCACTACTTTTCATCTGCTGTTTCAAATTCTTCTCTTCCACTATCTTATCTGTCCAGCCTTGCTCCCCTCCACGTTAACATATATTGTAGAGACAGAAATACCACATATCCTATCAAATAGGATATCAAATAAGAACATAAATTCATGTTAAAGTGTTTAAATAAAGTCTCATATTTGTATATAAACCCATGTAGGCAAATCATCCCCAGTGTTGGTTTCTTTCCAGCTTTTTCTCCTCCTTAGACCAAGAAGCCTGAAGGACCTACAACGAATAGCACAAACTCATATAGCTTTATGGCTAAAAGCTGATTCTCTTAAGTCAGTAGATAAAGAAACTTACAGATAGAGAAAACAGAAAACCTCTCGCTACTGTATCAATGGTACAGTAGCAGAGAGGCAGTTGTAGAGCCAAGAACAGAGTACAGGAGCCCTCTCTGCCTATTCTATTTAATTATATCTCCACATTATGCCCTTCAGAGCAAAGACAACACCCAACGTTTCTTGGAAATCATCACATTTTTCAGGTTATGTTTCTTTTGAAGTTGTTCTGGAGACAATAACATCATTAAAATTTGAGGTGAGGGACAGACACAAGGTCTATCTGGTTGCTATTACTGTATTGGAGATGCCAAATGAAATGCTTCTTTCCAGTTAGCAATGAGAGGTGTTGATCAAACAATAGCCAGCCAACCTCAAAATTGGATGTACCCAGACGACAGCACTCAAGCATTAGAATTTGAAGATCTGTGGGTAAAACTTGACTAAGTGTGGTATTGACCTTAGGATAGGCATAGAGGATTTATTGTGCTGAGTAGCCCTACATATGTATGACAAAAAATTCATGTATTGTGTTTATGGCATGCTAGAGACAGCACTCCACATGACATTACCAAACTCAGGATCTAAAGCAACTTTGAGCCAATGCCCTAAACCGTCAGAGTTCGTGGTAATCTTTTTATTTTATTTTTTATCTTTAAAAATTTTTATTGGAGTATAGTTAATTTACAATGTTGAGTTAGTTTCATATATACATACATATATCCACTCTTTTTTAGATTCTTTTCCCATACAGGCCATTACAGAGTATTGAGTAGAGTTCCCTGTGCTATGCAGTAGGTCCTTATTAGTCATCAGAGTTCATGGTAATCTACTGAATAATTCATCTCACAGCCACTCTTGTGCTCCATTTTGTAAACTGGAGAATATACTCCAGGCATGAAAAGATGGGAAAACATTCAGATATGAATTACTGAAATAACTACAAGGAAATCTCACTGCACACACACAAGTTATGTTGACATGGAAGAATATCTCCCCATCAGTCTGAGTAAACTATTACATAACAGCTAAGCTATAATAAAATCCTGATTCCAAATCAAATAAGTCTCCCAGACTTCTAAAATGAGTCACCAACAGCTTTATAAACACACAAAATACTTGACAAGGAAGTCTCTGATAATTTTTTAGTAATTATGTCTGCAAATTGTTCCTTGCTGACATCACCATCAGAAATGGTTTCCCATAAGTTTGCATTGCCTCTTCACATCTGTTCATCAATCATTAATGCTTTGAATATTTCTATCATTATTAGGTAATTCACAGGGTTTACAGGATTCCACAGCACTCTTCTTGGTGGAATTTTTAATTAGTGGAATCAGTATGATCAAAGCTGATATAATCATGGTCTCATGTCCCTTGCAGTGTTTTTTAGGGCGGCTTCACAATATTGACATACTTTTATCCTGAGATCAGATTTCACAAACAAAGATGACACAGCTTCTAAACATCTCAAAAAAATGCAAGGAAGAAAGAAAAGGGCAGGGTTGGAGGGGGGTCACTGAATTGACATATTTTGTGTTAAAAGACATTTCAAAACACTGGCGTCATCTCTCTTTTTGTTGGACGTGAGATTTAAAGTTCTGCTCTGACATGTGATTCACAAACCAGCCCCGAGCCAAATATGAGTGTCAGATACTGGGTTCCGCATACTGTATTGTCTGGCAGTGAAAACAGGAGAGAATCAGAGCTATGAAAAACAGCCCTGCTGCTTTAGAATAAAGAAAAAGCAGTCACAGCTTGGGCACATGGATTTATCCTGGGGAGGCGGGCAACGTGGCAGAAAATTTCAGTCTAAGACCCAGGAAAGTACTTGGGAACAAGAGGACTCCTTGGTCTAAACTAGGCCATTATAATGGATGTGACCCAGAATAAACTAAGTCCTTGATCTCTCTATAACTGTACTCATCCAGTGATAAACACTGGCTCCCTGGAAGCCTGAGAAAGTACAATATTTAGAGGAGGAGTTCAAAATGTGTCTAAATGGAATTTGGATTTCTCCCTAGATGACCTGTGTGGCTGGCATGCCAGAAACTTGCCACTGGAATGCCACTGGAATGAAGATGGTTGAACACGCAAAAGAATAAGCACAGTACTTCCTGTTGAAAACAAAATTGCTATCTTCATCAGGCCTGAAGCCTTCAGTTTAATATTTAGAATAAATACATGGGAAAGATGTTTTCTATGTGAAAATGGAAGTTCTGAGGATAGGTTTTAGCTTAATACCAAAGAAAAGCTTTTTGTCATTAAAGTTATCCAACACAGTAATGGATTGACTAGCAAAGCAGTATTTCAGAACAAGAAGCACTCCAGGAGAAGTTGCATGTAAGTGTCATATAAGTGATTCATTCATTAACTAATTCATTTATGGCACAGTATTGATGGAGTGTCTGTGAAGCATAAAGTGCTGATAATGCAGAGATTAATAAGATGTAGCCCCTGACATCCAGGAGTTCACAGAAGAGTGGGTGAGCCACTCCCCCAAACAGAAAATGGAAACACAGTATAGTCCGTGATGAGCTGATGATATGACCTTGCTTTGGACCACACATAGGACCTAACTTTAGAAGGAGCTGGACAAATATATATCCTTCCACCGGGCCTCTGATGGGCTGCTTTTCTGCGCTTCCAAACAAATGGACCTTTTGACCCATTGATCACGTTACTGGGAAAAAAAAAAAAAAAAAAAAAAAAAAAAATGATGCCTAGCCCTTTAATTTAAAGAGAAGCAGCAAGTTGGAATAATAGGAGGAAAAGAGTAGAACAAGCCGTGCTGCCAAAAAAAGTGAATCAGTAGGGGGAGAAGATAAAGGAAAAAGCAAGTAACATTAGCAGACCCTTGGAAATCATGATTTCTACGCAAAGAGCTTGTTCTCCCTCTTTCTCTGATCCAAGAAGCAAATATTTTCTCATCACTCTAATAACAAGACCCTTTGACTTCAGAAACTTGCACCGGTAGGAAAATTCACACACACACACACACACACACACACACACACACTCACATATGCATACGAGCCTGTTTCAATAAGCTAACCATAACAATGATTTAAAAGTTGAGTCATATAACCTATGCCAAGAATGTTTGAAACTAATTTTCAGGTCTAAAGAATAGAAAGAAATATTAACAGGAAAGAATGAATGCTGGAAAAGAATGAAGACCAACTACGTAATTTATACAAGATCCCTGGGATGAGGAAACCAAAAGATGAGAACCATGAACCATTGCCAATTATTTTGAACAGCTATGAGGGACATGAAAGGTGACAGAAGCCTGGAGAGAGAAAAATGTGGTTCTGGATCAGGCTCACCATGGGTTCGTTGAATTAAGCAAGAAGTATTAACTTATTTCCTGTTCTGACAGCTGAGAGCTTGACTGTCTGGGAAGGACATTGGACAAGGTGAATCATGATGTCCTGGTGGGGATGATGAGGAAATGTGGACTCAAAGGTGACTTTATAACTGTTCAGATGACTGTAACATATATGGGGTGACTATGGACAGCACTTAGCCTGGGAGGACGATTCTCACAGCAAGCCATAAATGCCCTGTCCAAGTTAACGTATTTATCACCAAATTAAATGACAATGCCGATAGTCAGCTGATTCCATAATTAGGTGACATGAAACTGAGAGGGATACCTGATTAGTTAGTTGCGAGAATTCTGTTCCAAAAGAAACTGGGTCGGTCTGAAACGATGAGTCAACCAGCAAGGGGATAATAACTCTAAATAGAAAATTCTGTATCTGATCTTAAAAAATCCAATTTCAAAAATGGAGAAATGTGGTTTAAGAAGAGAAAACTTGAGCATAACCAGGGTTACATCATGATAATACTGTCACTACTGAAAGTCAGTGCGAAATTTCAGTCGTATTCAAAGTAGGATTGAGACAGTAGAACCAGGACTAAGGGGAGAAATTGAAAATATGCAGATGTCAGTGCAACACAAAGAAGAACTTTCTGCTCCCTAGTGCTGTTAAAAAGTGTAATGGGGGCTTCCCTGGTGGCGCAGTGGTTGGGAGTCCGCCTGCCGATGCAGGGGACGCGGGTTCGTGCCCCGGTCCGGGAAGATCCCACATGCCGCGGAGCGGCTGGGCCCGTGAGCCATGGCCGCTGCGCCTGCGCGTCCAGAGCCTGTGCTCCGCAACGGTGAGAGGCCCGCGTACCGCAAAAAAAAAAAAAAAAAAAAGTGTAATGGGTTTCTAGAGGAGGGTCAGAGGGTACTGACGATAATTTTCCTTTATGACTACATACATCTGTGCTGTTCAATACAGTAGCCACGAACTACATGTGACTATTGGGTACCTGAAGTGTGGCTAGTCTCAATTAAGATGTTGCTTTAATTGTAAAATACCCTGAATTTTCAAGACTTGGTATGAAAAAAAAATGCATGTAAAATATCTCATTAATAACTTTATAATGATTACATGTTGAAGGAATAATGTTTTGGACCTACTGAGTTAAAACAATGTTAAAATTAATTTCACCTGTTTCTTTTTACTTTTTTAGTGTGATCATTAGAAAATTTAAAATTACTTATGTGGCTTTATTTTTAGCTCACAGTCTATTGCTAGTGGACAGCACTGATGTATTAACAGTGGCTGGACAACCATGTAGAGGGTAGAGGGAGTTTACACACTGCATAAGGACTGGGCCCCATCTCTAAGTCCTTCAGAGGCTGAATTTTATGCTGTAGGTTGAAGAACCACCAATAGAAACTGAAAAGTAGTTAAAACTTCACTGCTAAATTGCAAATGCTTTTTCTAGCAACAACCATTTGTTGACTTAAGAGTCCTGCTTAGGTTAAGACCATTTGTGGAAGAAGCTAAATGGCAGTGACTCATCACACAAGTGTCTTTGAATTCTTGGTATTTTCTAATGAGGCCATCACGTTGATCAACCGTCATGTTGATAACTGTAGTCATAGAATCTTAGACTAACAAATCATGATCTTTTAAAATGGGCCTTTATAATAACCATATTAAAGAATTTTCTAATTTTTATTTCCTACAGCATCTTATAGATAGGATGTTTAGGAGTTTAAGTAAATGAATGAAATAAAGAACTTCAGAAAAGAGCAAAACAACTCAGTCTAGAGTCTTTGTGCATTAAAGAAAATTGAGGGGCGTGAGTACAATCTATAGTCATAAATTGCTGTATAATGGGTGCTCTTTGTGTTTCAAGGTTGAGCTGTTTATCTCCTTAACTAGACTATTATGACTTTGAAATCAGTATGCAAGTCCCTTCTATGAAGTGTGAGCTTTGTACAAGAGATCTGGGAGGCACTAGCTAGATGCTTGCTGCATGTAGAGATTACAGTAAGGCTCACTCTTTTGGAGAGACTAGTTCATTTTCAGACAGGAGTGGAATTTCCCGAAAAGCCCAGGAGGCAATACAGAAACTGATTTGATTTCAGATCAGTATACATTCTAACCGCCAACTTCCTCCTTCCAGAATCCATAAGCCCTTCAAGGAGTTTTGAATCTAGCTGAGGAACTCATCAGCATGGATTACAGGATATTAGAGCTGGAAGAGCTGACCCTGAAACCTACACCTCCTGACTCCAGTCCTGACTTCTTAAAGTTCACCTCTATCTTACTACCTAGGCATCGTGTATGACTGTAAGGCCTTAGCATTTTAAGGTAGGAGAGAAGTGCTGGTTAGTTTCAGTGATAAACCTAGACTTCAACTGTTCTGCTCTTCAGTGGCCTTAATCACTGATGATCTAAAAATTCTGACAAAATTTTAGGATCCCAAAGCTCTGCAGAGACTGCTTATGTAATTGCTATTCATCTTGCTTTATAGGTACTTGGCTTAATAGGAAGCTAATGATAGGCATTTAAAAGTCAAATGACAGGGCTTCCCTGGTGGCGCAGTGGTTGAGAGTCCGCCTGCCGATGCAGGGGACACGGGTTCACGCCCGGTCCGGGAAGATCCCACATGCCGCGGAGCGGCTGGGCCCGTGAGCCACGGCCGCTGAGCCTGCGCGTCCGGAGCCTGTGCTCCGCAACGGGAGAGGCCACAGCAGTGAGAGGCCCGCGTACTGCAAAGAAAAAAAAAAAAAAAAAAAAAAGTCAAATGACAAGAGTCATTAAGAATAACCAAGAAGGATGATGTAAAGGCATCTCCATTTCAGGCTGGAGAGAGCACAGGAATGTTCTACCTCCTGGATCATAGATAAAAATAGCTGCTGTCTACTGGTGCCAGGTACTTTACATCATGCTCTCATTGCCTCCTCACGGCCACTACATGAGATGGGTGCCATGTTATTCCATGTAATGCATGAGGAATCTAAGGCAAGGAGAGGTTTTGTTATTTGTTACTTGTCAGATGTTACAGTCGGCCATGGGGGCTGGAACTGCATCCTACAGCTGACCTGATACCCAAGCCTGCTGTCTGTGCTGACTGGGGGTAGAGACTGCCCCTCCCACCAGGGAGCTGAGACCATCTCAGATGAGCCCCTGCTTGGATCTTAGTAAACTGTGAAGAGTTGTTTCCTCTGAGAGAACAGGAGTGAGGGAAGGTGAGCTGCCAAGACGCAGCTTGGACCCTCGGGGAACGCTATGCCTGGAAAGTCCTCAATGATAAAGGATCTTGCTCCGAAGAATCGCAGAGACCTCATGGCTCTAGCCCTCACTCAGTAAGGCAACTTAAAACAAACAGACCATCATCTAAAATTAGGGCTAAGAAATATTAGCAGCACAATATCAGTAACAGTTTACACCCTAAACCCCAAAGGAAAGAGGTGAACCAATATCTCATTTTTCCCATTGAAATGTTTCTCTTGTGTACCCTTAATCATGACATTGCTCCAGTGGAACTTTGTACAGACTAAAACCCCTTATGGACTTGCTACCCTTGTTTTCTGAACCAAATTCAGTCATAAAATGAAGGACTCTGGTCACAATCACAGGGAAACAAAAATGCCTGTAAACTCATCACCAACAAACTATCGAGTCCTTATCCTGTAACAATGTTGGGTCAGAAATATTAACTTTGGATAAGAGAAACCAAGCAAAAAACGATGGAGGCATTTCTCTCAGAGACCAGTAGGAAGTATTCCAGGAAGGTGGGATGACCCCTCGTGATGTAAACAGGATGAAGCACGAAAGAGGAAGAAGACACAGGGCAAACACTGAGTCTTCTCAGAAGAAAGCTTGAGAAAGTATGTGGCATAGCTAAAGGGACCAAAGAGCAAAAAGAACTGGGCTAAGGAAAGGTCAGGAGCGGAGAATCTCAGCCGTGCACTTCCTCTCACTTCAATGTCTGACCACATGCAGAAGTAAACAACAGCTGGGAAAGAAAAAAAAGAAGAGACACATTATTCAGGCGCTATGAAGTGTGAGGCGAGTCGGATACACAGGAAAGTGGCATCTGATGTCAA
>RJWK010024911.1:0-28003 GCA_004363435.1 Platanista minor | reverse complement strand
CACCTCAACTGGATGTGCAGAGATACAAAATGAATGACATTTCTGAAGTTGCTGGTGTTTATATTTGTAACAGTCTATTTGGACTCATGTTTTACAATCAAAGCAACTGTTAAGACCTCTTTATTGGTATTTTACACGGGGGTGGGGGGTGGGGGTGGGGGGTGGGGGGGGTGAAAGCTTATTTATATCTCAGACCATCATTCTAGTGATTTCAGGCTCCTAAATCCTGCTTGCAGATTCATAAATTCACATATTATCTCCTAAATGCTAAGTGTTGCATATGTGTCTGGGATTTAGCTGAGAAATGTGGAAGACAGAGAATTTTTTTTACCAGACCCGTTCCCAGTTGGTTGTGCATCTCAAGAGCCAAAGCTTATTACTTTCCAAGTTGTAATTTAAACTTGTTAAATTGCCTCCAGACCCATCGTTTATGTAGCATAATGGGAAAAACTCAGTGCTCTGGCTTCAGATGAGTTTTTTCTTTTAATTTTCTCTCTCCAAAATCCCACAGCCTTTGGGGCTACATTATCATTATTTCATAGACTCTTTGAGCAGGAGCATCTTTTTATGAAAACTTTTTTTGTTGTTTTCTGTTTTTTTTTTTTTTTTGAGAGCAAGAGAGAGATTTGCCGTTGCATCTGGCAGGTGGCTCTTTCTGAGAGTCTTTCAAACTCATGATGTAGTCACATTTTAAGATCTTTGTGGGATGGCTGCAAGGAGAAATTAGGCTTTGTAACTATGCAGGAAATTGACCTGATAAACACATTAGAGTTGGATTATCTGCTATTGCTCCCTAAATAGCACCCAAAGAATGTGCAGTCCATAGCCATCTGGGAACCTAGCAGGAGCTTTGTTGCTGAGAGACAGAAGGTTCACATTTTGTTCAGTATGCTCAATATACTTCAATGGAGAAAGCCTTCAATGGTATTACCAAGCTGCCTGTGTGAAGACAAGCCTCCCACAGGCATACAATGCACATGGGGAGATGAGCTTGGCTAGTACATAGCAAGTAGGTAAATGCTCGATGGCCTATATTTAAATGTTTAAAGAATGGGATGATTTTCAGCAAAATTGTCTATTCTCATCTTTTATTTTATTTTTGTGGATATGAGGCTACAATGTCTGTTTTTATGGCGGGGTCGGGGGAGAAGGAAAGGGAGAACTGCTTACACGTTTCAGTATAGTAGAACCTATGTTCTAGGCAGTTTTTTCTTTGATGTTTTCGAGTTCCAAGAGGCAGGTTTTGTAAACTGATCAGATCAAGTTAGATTTGCTTTGTCATTTGCCTCGATAATTGATAGAGAATTTTTAAGTGTGCACAGGAAGAACTGGACCCAGAATGAAAGCAGTTCTTTTTTCTGCCTGTATTAGTCAGAACAGAATGTTATGCTCTGATAACAAACATTCCTCAAGTGTCAGTAACCAAAACAATGCAGGTTTGTTTCTTACTTACAGCACATACCCACTGGTGGAGGGCTCTGACTCATGTCATCTTTACTCTGAGACCTCAGCTGCCAGAGGCTCCTGCATATGGAATTTCACAAGTCTCAGTAACGGGCAATAGAGCATGGAAAACCATACATGGGTTCTTCAGTGCTTCAGCAAAAGAGGCACAGATCAGTTTTGCTCAATTTTATTGGCTAGAGCAAGTTTTATAGCTAAAACCAACCTCAGAGAGACAGGGAAGTGAGATGTTCTGAATGCCAGAAGCAGAAACTGCATAGCAGTAAATAGTGGTAATATTTTCTTCACCGTCCCACCCTGAGAGATACACACTCACACATGTAGACATTTAACCCTAAGCCCAATTTTGAAATTGGCCTCCAAGGCAAAATGAAGAAGTCTCATGAGGGGCAGTTTTAGAAATACTGTTCAGAATAGGAGATATACAAAGATATACAAAGAGTTAGATTCTTCTTCCAACTCAGGAATCTTTTTTTTTTTTAATTGAAGTATAGTTGCTGTACAATATTATATGAGTTATGGTACAATATAGTTGATTCACAATTTTTAAAGGTATACTCCATTTATAGTTATTATAAAATATTAGCTATATTCATCATGTTGTACAGTATATCCTTTAGCTTATTTTATAGTTTGTACCTCTTAATCCCCTACATCAATCGTGCCCCTTCCCTCTTCCCTCTCCTCACTGGTAACCGCTAGTTTGTTCTCTAGACATGTGAGTCTGCTGCTTTTTTGTTATATTCACTAGTTTGTTCTTTGTTTTAGAGTCTACATGTAAGTGATATCATATAGTATTTGCCTTTCTTTTTCTGACTTATTTCAGTAAGCAGAATACCCTTCAAGTTCATCCATGTTGCTGCAAATGGCAAAATTTCATCTTTTTTATGGCTAAGTAGTATTCTATTGTATATATCTTTAGTCAACAGGTGGTGGTAAAGCATTTTGTTTTAGGGGCTATTCCTCCACCCTAGACTCAGTTATACAGTAGCAAGCATAGTATAATCTCTGAACTGGGAACATTTAATTTAGTCACCTCATTTAAAAAAGTAAATTAAATGCAGCTCAGACTAAATTTAGATTTTTTTCTTTTATTTTTTTTCTTTCTTTTTTTTTTTTTTTTTTTTTTGCAGTATGCGGGCCTCTCACTGTTGTGGCCTCTCCCGTTGCGGAGCACAGGCTCCGGACGCGCAGGCTCAGTGGCCATGGCTCACGGGCCCAGCCGCCCCGCGGCATGTGGGATCTTCCCGGACCGGGGCGCGAACCCGCGTCCCCTGCATCGGCAGGCGGACTCTCAACCACTGCGCCACCAGGGAAGCCCTCTTTCTTTCTTTTTTTTCTTTCTAAACAGCCAGTCAAATATCAGTAATATGTCCCTAGGTGTGAGACATAGTCACAAGTCTCATTTTCAGGGTCTGTTAAACTGACTAAAGGCAAACATGAAGCATGAGAAAAGGACTTTAACATGTAATTATAGAGAATTAAAGGTGATGCTATCAGATTTACTGCCAGATATAACCTCAGTTCTTTCTTGTTTGTTTAGAGAATTAAGATAATCTTTTATCAATTTTTTTCTTTTTCTTCTTTTGTTACAATTAAAAAACATTTTTTTCTTTACCCAAAATAAGTAAAGTTGTCTGGGAGAGGTCAAAAGGAACACCACAGCAATAAAATGGAGCCATCCCAGGATAGATAGATAGATTATGATAGGAACATAGATTGCCTAATATCCATCTACTGCAGCCACCAACAAAAACAAAACTCCAGACTTCTCTTTTGAAACTCCTCATTAGGTCAAAAAGAAAATAATAAAATTAACTCAGCATGATGCCTGAAGAGTAAACATTTCATTTTATTTTGTCTTTGCCCCAGATTTTAACAAACACATACACAGAAAGTCTCTCATGGTATCCTCAAGTCTTTCTGTGATTTATTTACCATGTATCAGAGTCTGACAGAAATATGACCTGCAAAGGCAGCATCTCCTGAGGGAAGTTCATTACCTGGAATTGGTCCATTTTGTCCACTAGCATCTTAAAGAAAATAATTGCAAATCATATAGCTGATAAGGGATTTGTATCCAGAATATATGAACAAATCTTACAACTCTAATAAAAAGGACAAATACCCAATTTTAAAAATGGGTAGATAATTAGCCATTCCTCCCAAGAAAGTATACAAAGGGTCAATGTACACTTGAAAAGATGCTCAAAGTCTTTCAACAGTAAGGAAATGCAAATCAAAGCTATCACACCCAAAACAAAACAAAACAGAACAGAACAAACAATCACATCCACTAGAATGGCTAGAATCAAAAAGATAATGAAGTGTTGGTGAGGATTTGGGAAAAGTGGAAACCTTATACTCTGCTAGTGGGAATATAAAATGGTACAGCCATTTTGGAAAACACACTGGCGGTTCCTTAAACAGTTAAACTAGAGTTATTATATCACCTTAAAAAGTTAGAGTTATTTTATCACCCAGCAGCAATTTCATTCTTAGGAAAAAATATCCAAGAGAAAAAAAATCCCAAAAGAAATGAAAATATATGCCCCATAAAAACTGGTACATAAATGTTCATAGTAGCATTATTCACAATGGCCAGAAAATGCAAATAACCCAAATATCCATCAACTGATAAATGGATAAACAAAATGTGGTATACCCATAAAATGGACAATTATTTGGCAATACCAAGAAATGAAGCACTGATACCTGCTACAATGTGGATGAACCCTGAAAACATTATGCTGAGTGAAAGGAGCCAGTCACAAAATACCATATATTATATGATTCCATTTATATGAAATGTCCTAATGGGCAAATCTACAGAGACAGATAGTAGATTAGTGTTTTCCTGGGGCTGGACAGGGGTGGGCAGGTAGTTGGGGAGTGACTGCTCATTGGGTATGGGGTTTCTTTTTTGGAGTGATGAAAATGTTCTAAAATTAGATTGTGGTCATGGTTGCACAACTCTGTGAATATACCAAAACCACTCAGCTGTACTTTTTTTTTTTTCCGGTACGCGGGCCTCTCACTGATGTGGCCTCTCCCGTTGCGGAGCACAGGCTCCGGACGCGCAGGCTCAGCGGCCATGGCTCATGGGTCTAGCCGCTCCGCGGCATGTGGGATCTTCGCAGACCGGGGCACGAACTCGTGTCCCCTGCATCGGCAGGTGGACTCTCAACCACTGCGCCACCAGGGAAGCCCAGCTGTACTTTTTAAATGAGTGCATTGTGTGTTGTGAATTGTATCTCAATAAAGCTGTTTCTCTTTTTAAAGTAAGATTAATTTCATCCAGCTCCCGTACCGAAATATAACCCTGCCGGGGAGGGTGTACTGGCTCAGTAGTTTATAATGCTGTCCAGTGGGTTCCAAGTTCTGGTTCAAAGTTGCCTACTAAGGAACTGGTAACAGCTCTTAGCTGTTCCAGTGATCCCCTTCTCAGCACCTCTCCCTTTCCATTCCACACTATCCACACTGAGATGTCTCACTTCTTGCTTCAGGACAGAAGGTTTACTAAAAGTTCATAATATTTGCTAATGAACTGCTCGATGAAGTACAGTATGGAAGCCCTTAAACCTGATTTCCAGGAGTGACTATGGTAGACTTGCTTTCCTTCAGTATGCTCTACAAATGCTGGCTGCCTGCTTTACCAGTGAACACAACTGGCTGTGTGATGCTGGAAATACCTAGAGCTTTCTCTAATCTGAGTGCCTTTGGTCTGGGTCTTGGTTTCACTGTAGGGTGGCACACACTCCAGTGATCAATCAGCATTCTCTAGGCATGGTGGCCTTGGGGAAAGGAGTTGCAAAACTCGTTTAGAGGGAAGAATAACTTCCTGCTTGGGATTCCAGTGGAAAACCATTCAGCCATTGCTGTGTGCCATTGCACACTCTATGTAATGCCGTTGGACTTTTCTCTAGCAAAGACACACATGGATGTGGCTGTTTAAGCCGTTACGCCCAACATTGTATGGACTACATTTATTTAAACATTGTAGGCACATAATAAGTTTTGTTGAATTAATTAATAATTGCATAGAAACCATCTCTCTGCCACTTTGTGCAAAAGAGACCTGGATTGTTATAAATTATATAAACTTCTTCATTAAATTTTCAGCTATGGAAACTATTATCTCAGTAAAAATTTACTGTATAAGGAAAGCAAACACTGATTCTCTCAGAGATGTTTACGAAAATTGCATTTTTTAAAGAAATGACAGTCCAGCTCTTTGTATAGTTCATTCTCTTACTTCATTCAGACCTCTTCTTTTTTTCTTTTTTAAATTTATTTATTTAGTTTTGGCTGCACTGGGTCTTCGTTGCTGTGTGCAGGCTTTCTGTAGTTGCATCGAGTGGGGGCTGCTCTTTGTTGTGGTGCATGGGCCTCTCATTGCGGTGGCTTCTCTTGTTGCAGAGCACGGGCTCTAGGCATGCAGGCTTCAATAGTTGTGGCATGCAGGCTCAGTAGTTGTGGCTTGTATGCTCTAGAGCGCAGGCTCAGTAGTTGTGGCGCACGGGCTTAGTTGCTCCGCCAGGGAGCATGTGGAAGATCTTCCTGGACCAGGGATTGAACCCGTGTCCCCTGCATTGACAGGCGGATTCTTAACCACTGCACCAGCTGGGAAGTCCCCAGCCTCTTCTTGACCTTTTTGCAGTCTCCTTCCCTGATTACTTGTCAAAAACCTCAGGGTTCCTATTCTTCTCTATCCCTTTGGCCTTTGTTTTCTCTACAGCCATAATCACTCCCTGTTTGCTGCATATTTATTTCTATATTGTTTATATCTCCTCCATAGAATGTAAGCCTCATTAGGGCAGGACCCTATTCATCATTTTTGCTGTTCTGTCCCTAGCACCTTGATCAGTGTCTGGCTTCTTGTAGGTACTCAATAAATATTCATTACATGAATAAACAAGTATCACACACACTCCTCTCCCCAAACTACAGTTTGAGAAGAGAGCCCCACAGAGCTTATAATGAATGAATGAATATGTCCATTTCTCAGTTGTAACTACTCATCACCCAGCTTCCAGAAACCTAGATCATACTGACGAAGTAGACGGAATGTAGGAGTTTGGAAGGACCTTCTTATTCAACTCCCTTTCCTGACGAGGAGACTGAGGGTCCAAGTGGTGAAGGGACTTTCCCTTGGTCAAAAGAAAGTGACAGAACAAAGACTATTCCTCAGATGATGTGATTCCTACGTGCATGGTTCTCGAAGTTAGAATGTGTAGAAAAACACTAAGTTACATTGGAATGTTTAGCTGTTCTGATATTTACTAACCATAGAGTAATACTATATTTTAAGTATAACCCAGATGTCAGTTGGGGAACCTTGCTGCTTTGAGGTTCAACAATAACTGGCTGAGACCCCCATCGCCCATGTGGTACTCAGAGATTTTGAGGTGTAGGAAGAGGGGGCTCTGTATTCCTACTTTGTCCTAATTAGTTCAAGATCATTGACTTTTCTTGTATATGCTGTTCCTTTGTCACCTCACTATGCTCCCAAGTTGCCTCTCTAGGTATTTTGATAATTCAAAGGAGAAATTATACCATTCCTTTAGGAAGGCAAGAGTGGTTTCCCATCAGTATTGGCTTTAAATAAAGAATAAATAGCACAAGGTTAAGCATTTGAACTGTTTTCACCCACTGACTACTGCTATTTTAGGGTGTTAACTATTTTAGGGTGCTAAAATGTAAAGGCATTGTCCTGATAAAGTAATGCATTGCTCTTGTAGAGATGAATGATACAACAGAAAGTACACTGACTTTGTGGGGATCTTGGCCTTGCCATGTACTCACAGTGTGGTTTTAGACAAATGACTTGATATCTTTAAGCCATAGTTTCTTGATTGTAAACTAGAGAAAATGGTACTTACTCTATGGGTAGTGAGAAATAAGTGAAGCAATATATGTAAAAGCTTTGTTATAGAATGCTCTATGCAAGTGATATCACCATTGCCACAGCACACACTTTTTCTTTTTTATGAATTTATTTATTTATTTATCTTTGGCTACATGGGGTCTTCGTTGATGCACACAGGCTTTCTTTAGTTGCGGTGAGCTGGGGCTGCTCTTTGTTGCAGTGCGCAGCCTTCTTATTTCAGTGGCTTCTCTTGTTGTGGAGCATGGGCTCTAGGCACGTGGGCTTCTGTAGTTGCAGCATGCAGCCTCAGTAGTTGTGGCTCACGGGCTCTAGAGCACAGGCTCAGTAGCTGTGGCACACGGGCTTAGATGCTTTGTGGCATGTGGGATCTTCCCGGGCCAGGGCTCGAGCTTGTGTCCCCTGCATTGGCAGGCGGATTCTTAACCACTGCACCATCAGGGAAGTCCACAGCACACACTTTTAAGGTAGTTCTGTTTCTTTAGAAAATGACTGCATGAATACCCCAAGCTTCCTGTCCAAGGCATTTGCTCCTTAGTAGCTGAAACTTTGAAAATGATATTCCGCCTGGAGTGAAAAAGATGGTCCAGGTAAGGAAAACAAATTATGCATAATAAGTTAGAAAGCAACTTGAGAAATAGTCTGCCCCAGTTGGATTTTTTTGAGCAGGTAAGTGGAGTTTCATCAAATTGGCTAAATTCTTGTGTTAAGACTCTTTTGCTGCTGAGATATACCAGATTTCTTTTCATAATTACACAGGTCAACATCTTGTTTTTTTACTGACTCAAGGAAACAACATTATATTGGCAGAGATCCTGCCCTTCTTGGTAGGATTGACACATTTTGCCTTCTGGATATATTTTACTTTAAATCCTTTTATGGTTAATACTTTCCTGTGAAGAAACAGTGAGTTAACGTTTTTTGAATAGACCAGCAAACACATAGGTCGCTTTCGATTGCTTTCTCACTTGTGTGGGACAGATAATGGTTTCTCCTCCCTGTTCCTTTTGCTGTTCCAAAGCATTGCATCATAGCATCTCAAAATATGGGGTCAGTAAGATTGCTTTTCCCCTTCATAGAAGAAAGATTGGAGTATGGAGCTATAAATGACTTACCATTAGTCTCAGAGCTGTAGTAACAGAGCTAGGATCTTTTCCTTCCCTGTTATAATACTAATGACAACCGCTTGGCATTCTTCTGAGACACACGCACGTGAATAAGTTGACATGAGGATCCTTTGTTAAGCCTGGAGAAATGGAAAATAATATTCTAGCGCCCCGCTGAAATAATATGGTTTCTTGTTACCAATCCTGAGTAGGGGAGAATCTTCAGATAAGCCACCACTTTTTTTTTTTTTCTTCTGTTAACCTGTGTCTACATTGGGAGGACTAAAAGAGAAGGATGATGTGAAAGAAGGAGGAAATAGAAAAAGAAATTGAACAAATCTCATTTCCTTCCCATTGAATTATCCATGTATTAATTTTCTCATCAAGTATTTTTTGAGTGCTTGCTATGTGCCAGGTTCTGTTTAAGTCACTGAAGATAAAAGGGTAAAGAAAATAGGAACCGTTTCAGCCTCATGGAACTTCCAATCTAGTGAGAGAGACAGGCAGGCAGTGGATCATTAACTGCTCAATAACAATGATTGCAACAAGAGTAAACGCTTGAAAGGAAGATGCAGGGTACCATGAGCCCCTGTAACAGGGCATCTCAACTGAGCATGGGAGTTCAGGAAGTCTCCTGAAGAAGTCCTGTTAGCTAAGACTAAAAATCTGGGTAGGAGGTGGCAGGTGGTGGATGCTTGGTGGTAGAGGGATATGGAGAGTCCAGGCAAAGACAGGAGCATGAACAAAAGTCCTGAGGCAGCAAGAATCTTGGCATATTTGAGACACACAGAGATTGAAGTGAGAGAGCAAGTGGAGGGAGATGACAGAGGTAAGCAGGTAAGAGCCACTGACGATCATTGGTCTTGGTCTTGCAAGAGCCTTGATGATGATGCAGAAGATTTTGACCTGTGTTGTAGAGCAGTGGGAAATTATTAAAAAGCTCAGAGCAGACAGGGGTATTGACACTCTGGCTGCAGAGAAAGGAAGGATGGAGAAAGGCAGGGCTGCATGAGAGACCTATTAGGAGATTTTGGCAGTAATCCAGGGGAGTAATAATGTTGGCTTTGACTTGTGGGTGTGGCAGTGGAGAGAGGCATGATAGATCTGAAGGCAGCCTTGATTGGAGGTGAGGCCAGAGGGAGAGGAAAATTTTGGTTATGACTCTTGGATTGGGGCATGGGAGACTTGGGGGTATGACATGATTCCATCTACTGATAAAGGGATGCCTGGAAGAACAATTTTTTTTTTCCTTAGGAGTGGGCAGCAATACAAGAGTTATCTTTTGGAAGAACTAAATTTGATATGTGAGCCACTAAAATAGACATCACTCTTGGCTGTATAGATCCAGGGCTCAGAATAGAGAACTAGACTGAAAATATACATAGCTGAGCTGTCCACTTATAGATGGTATATAAAACCATGAAGGGGGATGAGGTCATCAAAGAGAAAAGCCAGATGAGAGAAGAGGAGGGCCCAGGTCATGCCCCAAGGAATGGATGCTTGGTCTGTTAAGATGTGCCATTACAAGAGATCATGTCTGGTAAGGGTTAGGGTAGGTGTGACAGAGTTGCAGGCAATATTTAGAGATCAGGAGAAGAACCTCAGAGAGGAAACTGAGAACAAGGAACCATGGTGGCAGGCCAAAAGCCAGGAAGAGGTGATGTTGTGGAAGGCAAAGGAATATATGTGTGTGAGATGTTGCTGAGGGCAGGGGGAGGATGTGGTACCATTAGGAGAGTGGATAACCCAACTCAAACTGGACTGAACACTAAAGTAGAAAGTCTCAGGATGTGATTTTTCTCTAATATCTCAATGGCTCATTTCTAAATTATGTAGAATTCCCCCTAGTGAATATTTCTAATGATCAAAATGATTTTTTTTTTTTTTTGAGTTTCACTTGGAAGCCAGTTGGAAACACACGAAGTGATTAAAAACTGAACTCAGTTGACTCGCCTCTGGATTTTGGGCCACATAAAATCCATGTAGTAACTTTTTATAAATGCTGTTTTGAATTATTAAATTGAAGACCTTGGGCTTCCCTGGTGGCGCAGTGGTTGAGAGTCCGCCTGCCGATGCAGGGGACACGGGTTCGTGCCCCGGTCCGGGAAGATCCCACATGCCGCGGAGCGGCTGGGCCCGTGGGCCATGGCTGCTGAGCCTGCGCGTCCGGAGCCTGTGCTCCGCAACGGGAGAGGCCACAACAGTGAGAGGCCCGCGTACCAAAAAAAAAAAAAAAAAAATTTAAGACCTTGACAAAATAAAATATTGAAAATAGCCTTTCTAGTATTACTAGGTGAAGTTGGGCATGTCTGGTGTGTCTTTTTTGTGAACTCATGTTCCCATGGTTTCCTGATAGATGTTTGAGTCCTTCGTATGAATAGGGCAGAGGGTAAAGAACAAGATTTAGGCATGTCCCTGGTGGTCCAGTGGTTAAGCCTCCATGCTTCCAATGCAGGGGGCACGGGTTAGATCACTGGTTGGGGAACTAAGGTCCCACATGCCTTGCAGTGCGGCCAAATAATAAAAAATCAAATAAAGAACATGATTTAGGTGAGACAAGATTGGAGCTAGGGTTCCAGATGGCAGAGTAGAAGGACGTGCACTCACTCCCTCTTGCAAGAGCACCAGAATCACAACTAACTGCTGAACAGTCATTGACAGGAAGACACTGGATCTCACCAAAAAAGACACCTCACATCCAAAGACAAAGGAGAAGCTGCAGTGAGATGGTAGGAGGGGCACAATCACAATAAAATCAAATCCCATAACTCTGGGTGGGTGGCTCACAAAATGGAGAACAATTATACTATGGAAGTCCACCCACTGGAGTGAAGGTTCTGAGCCCCACATCAGGCTTCCCAACCTGGGGGTCTGGCAACAAGAGGAGGAATTCTCAGAGAATCAGACTTTGAAGGCTAGCTGGATGTGATTGCAGGACTTTGACAGGACTGGGGGAAACAGAGACTCCACTCTTGGAGGGCACACACAAAGCAGTGTGTGCATCGGGACCCAGGGGAAGGAGCAGTGACCCCAGGGGAGACTGAACCAGACCTACCTGCTAGTGTTGGAGGGTCTCCTGCAGAGGCTGGGGGGTGGCTGTGGCTCACCGTGGGGACAAGGACACTGGCAGCAGAAGTTCTGGGAAGTACTCCTTTGCATGTGCCCTCCCAGAGTCCACCACTAACCCCACCAAAGAGCCTCTAGGCTCCAGTGCTGGGTCGGCTCAAGCCAAACGACCAACAGGGAGGGAACTCAGCCTCACCCATCAGCAGATAAGCAGATTAAAGTTTTACTGAGCTCTGCCCACCAGAGCAACACCCACCTCTATCCCACCATCTGTCCCTCCCATCAGGAAGCTTGCACAAGCCTCTTAGAGAGCCTCATCCACCAGACGGCAGACAGCAGAAGCAAGAAGAACTACAATCCTGCAGCCTGTGGAATGGAAACCACATTTACAGAAAGACGTACAAAATGAAAAGGCAGAAGATTATGTACCAGATGAAGGAATAAGATAAAACCCCAGTAAAACAACTAAATGGAGTGGAGATAGGCAACCTTCCAGAAAAAGAATTCAGAATAATGTTAGTGAAGATGATCCAGGACCTCAGAAACAGAGTGGAGGCAAAGATTGAGAAGATGCAAGAAATGTTTAACAAAGACTTAGAAGAACTGAAGAACAGAAACCTAGAAGAATCAAAGAACAAACAAACAGAGATGAACAATACAATAACTGAAATGAAAAATACACTAGAAGGAATCAATAGCAGAATTACTGAGGCAGAAGAACGGGTAAGTGACCTGGAAGACAGAATGGTGGAATTCACTGCCGCGGAACAGAATAAAGAAAAAAGAATGAAAAGAAATGAAGAGAGCCTATGGGGCAAAATTAAACGCACCAACATTCGCATTATAGGGGTCCCAGAAGGAGAAGAGAGGCAGAAAGGACCTGAGAAAATATTTGAAGACATTAGCGTTGAAAACTTCCCTAACATAGGAAAGGAAATAGTCACCCAAGTCCAGGAAGCACAGAGAGTCCCAGGTGGGATAAACCCAAGGAGAAGCATGCCAAGACACATAGTAATCAAACTGACAAAAATTAAAGACAAAGAAAAATTATTAAAAGCAACAAGGGGAAAATGACAAAAAACATACAAGGGAACTCCCATACAGTTAACAGCTGATTTCTCAGCAGAATCTCTACAAGCCAGAGGTGAGTGGCATGATATATTTAAAGTGATGAAAGGGAAGAACCTACAACCAAGATTACTTTACCTGGCAAGGATCTTATTCAGATTTAATGGAGAAGTCAAAAGCTTTAGAGACAAGCAAAGGCTAAGAGAATTCAGCACCACCAAACCAGCTCTACAACAAATGCTAAAGGAACTTCTCTAAGTAGAAAACACAAGAGAAGAAAAGGACCTACAAAACCAAACCCCAAACAATTAAGAAAATGGTAATAGGAACATACATATTGATAATTACCCTAAATGTGAATGGATTAAATGGTCCAACCAAAAGACACAGGCTCAGTGAATGGATACAAAAACAAGACCCATATATATGCTGTCTACAGGAGACCCACTTCAGACCTAGGGACATGCAGACTGAAAGTGCGGGGATGGAAAAATATATTCCATGCAAATGGAAATCAAAAGAACGCTGGAGTAGCAATACTCATATCAGATAAAATAGATTTTAAAATAAAGAATGTTACAAGAGACAAGGAAGGGCACTACATAATGATCAAGGGATCAATCCAAGAAGAAGATATAACAATTATAAATATATATGCACCCAAAATAGGAGCACCTCAATACGTAAGGCAAACGCTAAAAGCTATAAAATAGGAAATCGACAGTAACACAGTAATAGTGGGAGACTTTAACACCTCAATTACACGAATGGAAAGATCATCCAGACAGAAAATTAATAAGGAAACACAAGCTTTAAATGACACAATAGATCAGGCAGATTTAATTGATATTTATAGGACATTCCATCCAAAAAGAGCAGATTACACTTTTTTCTCAAGTGCACACAGAACATTCTCCAGGATAGATCACATCTTGGGTCACAAATCAAGCCTCAGTAAATTTAAGAAAGTTGAAATCATATCAAGCATCTTTTCTGACCACAACACTATGAGATTAGAAATCAATTACAGGGAAAAAAAACGTAAAAAACACAAATACATGGAGGCTAAACAATACGTTACTAAATAACCAAGAAATCACTGAAGAGATCACTGAAGAAATCAAAGAGGAAATCAAAAAGTACCTAGAGACAAATGACAGTGAAAACACGATGATCCAAAACCTATGGGATGCAGCAAAAGCAGTTCTAAGAGGGAAGTTTATAGCAATACAAGCCTACCTCATGAAACAAGAAAAATCTCAAATAAACAATCTAAACTTACACCTAAAGAAACTAGAGAAAAAAGAACAAACAAAACCTAAAGTTAGTAGAAGGAAAGAAATCATAAAGATCAGATCAGAAATAAATAAAATAGAAACAAAGAAAACAATAGCAAAGACCAATAAAACTAAAAGCTGGTTCTTTGAGAAGATAATCAAAATTGATAAACCGTTAGCGAGACTCATCAAGAAAAAGAGGGAAAGGACTCAAATCAATAAAATTAGGAAAGAAAAATTAGATGTTACAACAGACACCACAGAAATACAAAGCATCCTAAGAGACTACTGTAAGCAACTCTATGCCAATAAAATGGAGCAGAAGACCTAAATAGACATTTCTCGAGAGAATACATACAGATGGCCAAGAAGCACATGAAAAGCTGCTCAACATCACTAATTATTAGAGAAATGCAAATCAAAACTGCAGTGAGGTGTCACCTCACACCAGTTAGAATGGGCATCATCAGAAAATCTACAAACAACAAATGCTGAAGAGGGTGTGGAGAAAAGGGATCCCTCTTGCACTGTTGGTGGGAATGTAAATTGATACAGCCACTATGGAGAGCAGTATGGATTTTCCTTAAAAAACTAAAAATAGAATTACCATATAACCCATCAATCCCACTACTGGGCATATACCCAGGGAAAACCATAATTCAGAAACACACATGCACCCCAGTGTTCACTGCAGCACTATTTACAATAGCCAGGTCATGGAAGCAACCTAAATGTCCATCAACAGACAAATGGATAAAGAAAATTTGCATTGTACATATGTACAATGGAATATTACTCAGCCATAGAAAGGAACAAAACTGGGTCATTTGTAGAGACGTGGATGGACCTAGGGAATGTCATATAGAGTGAAGTAAGTTAGAAAGAGAAAACCAAATATCATATATTAACGCATATATGTGGAATCTAGAAAAATGGTACAGATGAACCGGTTTGCAGGGCAGAAATAGAGACACGGATGTAGAGAACAAACATATGGAAACCAAGGGGAGTAAGAGGGGTTTTGGTGGGAGGAACTGGGAGGTTGGGATTGACATATATACACTAATATGTATAAAATCGATAACTAATAAGAACCTGCTATATTAAAAAAATTAAATAAAATTCAAAAAAAGATTATTTATTTATTTATTATTATTTATTTATTTATTAATTTTTTTGCGGCACGCGGGCCTCTCACTGTTGTGGCCTCTCCCCTTGCAGGGCACAGGCTCGGGACGCAAAGGCTCAGCGGCCATGGCTCACGGGCCCAGCCGCTCCACGGCATGTGGGATTCT
Source organism: Platanista minor (assembly GCA_004363435.1). Lineage (NCBI taxonomy): Eukaryota > Metazoa > Chordata > Mammalia > Artiodactyla > Platanistidae > Platanista > Platanista minor. Next base: position 12,840 of record RJWK010024911.1, on the reverse strand, counting down.
CCCGGACCGGGGCACGAACCTGCATCCCCTGCATCGGCAGGCGGACTCTCAACCACTGTGCCACCAGGGAAGCCCTGAAAGATTTTTTAAATACAGATTAGGAAACAATACTACTTGAAGAATTCATATTATGCATTTCCTCTCCTTAAATTCTACTTTGAAAAGTATAGCTCACAGTAAATTTTTGAAAATGCTCAAATTTGGGGTTGGTTTTATAGAACGTTATTCTTAAGAACTGAATGAACTGAGTGAACAGTGTGAATGAATGGCTGGATGAACAGTGTAGCTGCTTGTTTTGGTTGATTGTTTAAGTTCTTTGCATAAAAGAGCAGCGTAAAACAAGAAACTGGATTCTCAGTTGGATATAAATTCCAGATATCTATTATTCTTTCAAAGAATTAATATGAGTGCAAATCTAAACTCTGATTTTTTTAAATCTCTCAGTAATAACGTGAAAAATAAATAAAGGAAGGAAACAACTAAATTTTACCTTTCCAGTTAAATTAGGTCTACTATTGGCTAAGAGTCAGGAGACTTGGAATTTATTGCTGCAACAAAAATTAATGGAAAATACGTTGTGCAAATTCTTAGAGATTCTTAAGACACAGGTTCTGATTTCAGGTACTTCACATTTCAATAAGTCGATACAAATAATTACAAAACAAGGAAATAATTTCTATTACAAAGATGGATTTTAGGAACTCAGAGGAGGACCGTGGAATGGTATAGGGAAGGATTCACAGAGGATATAATGACGTGAGCTGAGTCACGTTGAATAGTCAACGTGAAGAGTAAAGACTCAGAGGAAGGGGTCGTTTGGCACATTTAACACGAAATTGCGTATAGTGGAATGGAGGAGAATGTCAACGTAGAGAGGACAGATTATGAAGGACCTGCAGGCCAAGTTAAGGAGCTACTGACGAATTTCAAGCAGTTGCTTAGTAGGTAATTTATGTATCATGGGAGGTCATCTGTGGCAGGGGTTAGAGTCGGGAGCAGGTCTGGAGGCAGGGGGACTGAAAAAGTTGCTATTGCAGTGGTCCAGGTACACTACGGAGGGAGGCAGAGCAAGAGAAAATGAGCAGTGAAAAGACGGCTACACCTCTTAAAAGCATCCTTAAGGAGCGAGAAACAAAGATCTGGATTATAAATTCAAGTTTGTAACTTGTACAGTTCTCCGGAGAAGAGAGAGAAATTTACTTAAAGGAATTGGCTGACATAACTGTGGAGGCTGGCAAGTCTAAGATATGCCGGGTGGGCCGGCATGATATTAGCATACAATATTGGATTTTCGTGTGGCAGAGATCCTTGGTATGGAGAGAGAATCTTCCAAGACCACAGATAAAGTTGAAACATTGTTCATATTATGAGGCTGAATCAACCCATTCTGGGAAGGGGGTTTCATGTGCAGCGGTGGCATCTGTGAGCTGATAATTTTTAGTTGACTTGCTCCCCTGCAGGTGTGAGGCTTTCAGAGATAGACAGAATGGCTCATTTTTCTACAAACATGTTAGAAACACTTCACCCCTTCTATTTAAGACAAGTGTTTCTAGATGTGAAGTGCATTGATATTGCTGAGTATATTGCTAGGGAAGTTTCGAAGTTTTAGTTGTGAACCCTAACACTAATGCAAAAGTTAATCATCAGAAGCATTTTCTTGTTGTCAGAGAACCTAGGAAAATGTCTGATAGACTCAAAGCTTTCTCATTGTTCTCTGCCTTGTGAGGGTGAGATTTTGTTTCATTTTGTTTTGCCGAAAGTGTATGTGGACCAATGTGAGCTGAGAGCTTGGTGTGGATGAAATAGTTTTAGCATTGAAATGATAGATGAGAAGCTATTAACAGGACTAGTGGACATTTGTGAATCAGTTATCACATGCCATACAGTGGTTGGAGCATTGTACAATTCACTGTCATACAGCTCTAAAGATTTTAGGACCTTCAAACTATAATAATCTTCTCCCTCAATCACAGAGATTCGAGCATGATATTCATCTTTGAAGCGTTTGGCCAGCTTTTCTCTTTTCTTGCTAAGGTCACTAGAATTTTGTCTCTGACATTTTGAGACAATTTTTAGAAAGATCATTTCCAAGTTATTTCAAATTACTTTCTTTCTTGTTTTGATGTCATTTAATTTATCACATAATCAGGACTTCAGACTGCTGTCCTTGGACAGGCTGTTTTAAATCTGTTTTACTTCTCAATCAGTAGATTCCGTATTAAAAGGCTTAGAGGATTTAAAATAAGTCCATTAAAAATTTTAATCCTCTGTCTCATTCTGGAATAGTATTTCTGTTGTTTCCTTGACATGGAGTATTCAATCTGTGAAGAAAAAAGGATCAGAAAAGGGATTCATTTTCTTTTACTTAAGCTGGGATATAGGGAGTGAAAAGTGGCCCCGTTTGAATTTCTCTACCCTTATCCCATATCTTTCCTCCATCCTTTTTATGCTTTTTAAATGGCAGATTTCAAATAAATATACAACACTTGAACTGAAGATTTTCTGGGCCAGAAAATATCACTCTATCACTGTATCTTATTATGATTTAACTTCTGAGACAATAAAAATTCCAGTTTAAGTGGATGTCAGTTCTGTAATGGAGATCCATGGGAGATGCCTCAGTACTTTTATTTGAAATTTTTTCTCCACTTGAAGCCTTTCTGTGCCAATATCTGGAAGGGTGACTCCTCCCCTGCTTCTAGCACCTACCATTCTTCCATCTTTCCTCGCTGCCTCAGGCTCCTTCTTGACTGTCCAGGTGAGATGGAGGGGACGCAGAGAGTAAGAGCAGGCCCATCGCACTAACCACCCATCCTCACTTCCCTACTGGTATTACTCCTCACACCCCAGCAAGGACTAGACCGTTCCCAAAATGTGATAGGCTAGGGACTATTTAAAGGTTTTGTTTGTTTTGTACATTCCATGGGAATGTAAATAAGATACAATAGTTATGACTTTTTTTTTTTTTTTTTTTTTTTTTGCGGTACGCGGGCCTCTCACTGCTGTGGCCTCTCCCGTTGCGGAGCACAGGCTCCGGACGCGCAGGCTCAGCGGCCATGGCTCACGGACCCAGCCGTTCCGCGGCGTGTGGGATCTTCCCGGACCGGGGCACGAACCCGCGTCCCCTGCATCGGCAGGCGGACTCTCAACCACTGCGTCACCAGGGAAGCCCAGTTATGACATTTTTTGAGTTGAAAGTTCAGCCCATACAGAAATGATCAGTTGCCTTTTTTGTCTACCTTATGTTTAATGTTACATGTGTATTATGTATCATTATATATTGTTTATAATACTTATAAATTATATAGTCATAGTCATTGAGATGTAGGTTTCCTTATTTATCCCATACAGTTAATGGTTTTCTTTCAGTTGTCATCTCTGATTTTTAAAAAAAAGCTTTGCAACTTTTTAATTTCAGTTCTTATAGCTTTTTCTGCTCTAATGGCAAAACTGTCCCTACCTGTCTCTGCCCCATGAGAATGCCCTCCCCACTGTTGTAGCCGAGGAATTGCTCCTTGGCTCTGCCTCTCATTTTCTCAGGGAATCCCTTCTCGCTACTCCTCCCTCACTTAACCTTGCCTTCCCCCAGCACAGACTCTTCCGGTCAGGTGGGACTCTCATCCTTGTCCTAACCTCTCCCGAGTTTGGTTCCTGGTGGCTCGTCTTTCCCAGCAGTGGGTGGGTCATTGTCACCCCCACACCCAGCTCTGCCTCCTGTATCTCCACCCCAGCTGAGTCCCGATCCACCCTCGTGTCCAGGAAGGTGCCAGGGCATCCCTGGCATGTGCCAGAAGACAAGGAACAAGGATACAGAGCACATAAAACCGAAGGATCTTGCTGCTTCTGTCACAGAGCCTTCAAAGTCGACCTAAGAGTGTTGCTGTGTTCCAAAGGCACTGGGGTCTGAGCATGTCTTGCAGGGTGAAATCCAGGCACCTGCCCAGCAGAGGGGGCAGACATTCCTCCAGATCCTTCCAAGGAACACGAACAGGTGGAGCATCTCCTCCAGGTATAGAGCAACTAACTGGAGTCCTTGTTAATGTGTTTTGTATGATGAGGTAGAGTACTTTAAACAGCTTGGGTTTTTAAAGAAAAAAATATGGGTTTATAACATAGGGCAGCTGCAGAGACTGAATCTGCTTTCCCCGATGCACTGCAGTCCTGGCCAGACCATCTATGCAGCTGCTGTTTACTCACCAGATACAGATCGGTTGGTTTGCTTTTCCTTCAAAGCCCCAGGACACCAAGCCTTGCCATGGTGTAGTGGATTCCAGGTACTGCATGTGCTCTAATTAAACATATAAAATAGGATTTGTGTTCTTTGGATGCATGTGCTCTAATTAAACATATAAAATAGGATTATGTCAAATCATCATAAAAATAGATCACACTTCACTTTTCTTTTCATGAAGATTTTGCCACTCACCCACCCTCAGTAACTCACCTTCAGTGGTGATTTTGGGGTTGATACTGATGAAGGTCCTAAATCACCCATCGTCTCTTGCCTGATGCCTCCTGGGATGGGAAATGTGCATTTGTAGGATCACTGGTGGGAGGTAATGATGCAGTTTGTGTCTGTGGACTGGGCCACGTGGGATTCAGCACCACCACCTCCAGTACATGAATACGCCAACTAGTGTGTGGCTGACACACCAGCTTCTCTACCTCCCTAATTACCTGGAAAATTCCATGTTATTTTTCTGACTCCTTGCCGTGAAGACACAAGTACAGACTGTATTAGAACTCAGAGGTTTCTGCAGCCTGGAGGAGCTTGTATGTGCCCCCAAAGGCGTCCAGTGCCTTCTGTTAAAGAAGGCTCAAAGGATCTCCTCAAGTAGGTGATCTGGCTGCCAAATGACCACAATGACTTTCATGGTGATTTTTTAGCAGAAAGTGATTTTAAGGACTGAACTTCATTGTCTGCATTTATCCCTGTTCAATCAGCAAGACCTACAAGTTTTGGTATTAGCCTCTTCTCATAACATTTTATTACACTGAATTATTATTATTATTATTATTAATTACACTGAATTAACCATGGGACATGACCTAAGCATTTCCTGTATACTTTGTCAACATAAAATTTAATTGATAAAAGTGTTCCTTGTAGAAGTGTCCCATTTTTTTCTAATACTGTATTGTAGTAAGGATACTCACAGTTTCATTACTCCATTATTAAGTCTGATTTGTGGATTCTCCAGAAAGGAGGAGTTCAGGCTTTTTATTTCCTACCACCAGTAGCAGGAAGATGGACTGACCATCACCCATACAGCAATGTCCTGGCTCTTAAGCATGGACCACACAGCTCTCTCCATGGCCTGGCCCCTAAATGCCCCCTCCAGCTTCATCATGCCCCTTCCATCACCCTCTGACTCCTACTTTGTGCTCCCGGGTTACCAGACCCAGATTCCTTCATGCCTCTGTGCCTTTGTTTATGCTGTTCCCTCCCCCAGACTGCCTTTCCCTACCTTCTTTGCCAAGACTCCTCTGAGTCATTCTTTGTGACTCTGTATAGACCCTGCTTCCTCCAGCAAGTGTTCTCTGGTTGCCCCAGGTGGGCCCTTTTGTACCTGGGGGCACCCACCCCCACCTATGTTAGCACTTGCCTCTCCATGCTGAAATTGACCATGTCTCTGTCTCTGCTTTGCGCAAGGCAGGGTGAGGTCACCATTTGTTACCAATGCCTTAGAGTCATCTGTCACCCAGTGCAGTGTGCTCATAAGTGGTGGCTTCAGAGGGTGATCACCCGCTGAGCTGTCATGGGGGCGTTGACTTCTTCTAATAAACTGAGTTAATAATAGATGAAAGCCACACAATGAAAAGATAATTTAAAAAACGTGCTGCTTCTGATCCCTTGGATTTCTGGGTCTAACTCTTTCTTAGGAGTCTAACCCAGCTAGAAAACTTTACATTCAGTAAATACAGTGAAACACATAAAATATTCTTTTTCATTTTTTTCTTTCTTTTCCTTTTCTTAAAAAAATTTCAACGCTGTGTACTGTTCTCTTGCCAAAGTCAAAAGAGCTGAGAAGGGTAAAGCATGTGTGAGTGGGTGTGCATGTTCCATGAGTTTCTGGCCATTTCTGTTTTAAGATGGCATAATTTCATGGCTGTTGAAAAAGCTGTCAACTAAATACTCCACTGTAGGGTATCTCAAATTTTCATGTGCCAACCAAACACCTGGGGCTCTTAATTAAGAATGCAGATTCTGACTCAGTAGATCTGGCAAGGGTCCTGCTGTTGTGCATTTGTGACGAGCTTTTAAGGGACGTCCATGCTACTAGTTCGTGGACCACATTTAGAGCACGAGGCAGTAGCATTCAGATGGTGTCCCAGCATTTTCATCTGGTGAGACTTTTAAAACAAAATTGTTTCCTTCTGTTTCAAAATGCTCAAGTAAAAAAGCGCCACAGATGATCTGATTATAAGCAACCTGAACAGACCTCATATTGTTGTCTTTCTGGGCTTGTGCAGGACATTTTGGAGTCTAGGCAAGCAAGCTCATGGCACAGAAACAAGACATCCAGCATCCTCATGACCTTCAGCTCTTTTTCCTGGTGGTCGGGTTTAGAGTGAAAGGAGGCACATCTCACCATTCGTTCTAGTAAAATTTTACTAAGAGTTAGCTGTTCATTTTGTGGCATTCCCGAAACCAATTTATTGGCTCCCATTTCCATTGGGTGAGGAATAGAATATTCTTGTAGGAGAATATCCTTGTATCCAGATATTAGGAAATCTTTCCCATTTGTTCCGGAAAACCCCTGTGTATTAGTTTCCTAGGGCCACCGTAACAAAGTACCACCATAAACTTGGTGGCTTTAAACAACAGAAGTTTATTCTCTCACAGTTCTGGAAGCCAGAAGTCGAAGTCAAGGTGTTGGTAGAGCCATGAGGCCATGCTCCCTGCAAAGCCTTCAGGGGAGAATACTTCTTTGCCCCTTTAAACTTCTGGTGACTCTTGAAATTCCTTGGCTTCTGGCTGCATCACTCCAGTCTCTGCTTCCATCTTCACATGGCCTTACTCCCTGTGTGTCTCTTATGAGGACACCAGTCATTGGATTTAGGATACATCCTGAATCCAGGATGTCCTTAAATCATTAATACATTCATACAATCTACACAGATTCCATCGCCTGAAAAAGAGAGAATGCATTGTATAGTGTCCTGCTTTAGAGTAAACTGGGCTCTGTCTTCCAGGAGTACATCTGGGCTCCACCTCTCGCCAACTCTGTGGTTTTGGGCAAAGTACTTTCCCCCCTCTGTGCCTCAGTTATTTTATCCTTCAAGTGGGGTTATTTGGAGTCTCCATGTTATAGAGTGGATGGGGTGGTGAAATAAGAAAATACATGTGAAATGGTAAGCACAGACTTGCCCTAAAGCAGCTCCATCCAATAGGAATATAATATGAACCACACTGGTAATTTTAAATTCTGATAGACTCATTAAAAAGTGAAAATAGACAGGTGAAAATAATTTTAATAATATATTTTATTTAACCCAGTATATTCAGAATATTTTTTATTTGAACATGTGATCAAAATTATTAATGTCATATATTACCTTACCTATCTCTGGCCACCAACACTAATGATTCTGATTCACTTGGTCTGGGGTACAGCCCTGGTCTGGGTGTGTGTGCAGAGCTCCCAGCTGATTCTAATGTGCATACCAAGAATCAGACTAGTGTCTGAAGAAAATCACTTTCCGATACCCAAAAAATAGATGATGCTATTGGCTGTAACAACAATGTTATTGATAAGAATTGAATATGGTACTGATGATGAAATGTGTTGTAAAATATAAAATGCCACAAGGAGGGAAGAACTTTTCGTTATTAATAGCTACGTCAAAATAGGAAGGGAAGGCAGTCCTCAATGAAATCACCTTCTGAAGATATGCTAAGAACCTAGGCAGTCTTTCCTTTGATTCCACTGACTCCTGCCTTTTCTTGAAAAGAGGTGCATTTTTCTTTTTTTTTCTGAAGCTGATGTTTACTAAGCACTATCTTGGTGGCAGGCTGTATGGATAATGGGAAAAGCATGTTTTTAGAAGTAATGTTCCCTAGAGGCAAGTGCCAGCTCCATCTGTTTCTTAGTCTGGGTCTTGGTTTCCTTATCTGTAAATGGGATGATTGATACATACAAGGCTGGGCTTTTTTTTTTTTTTTCTTAGAATGCACACAGCTGGGCTTTTGTAAGGACTGATGTAAATGATGGACATAAAGTGTGTAGCTCAGGCTCTGGCCTCCCTCCCAGGCATTCTGCTGGGCCCTGGACATGCGTGTGGTTCTCGGTGACTCAGGGAACCAGCAATCCTTGTAGCAGTTTAAGTCACTAGCGGCATTTGAACAATTATAATAGCTGGCGAGCGCACACCTCCCAGAGCCCATACTCCTGGGCCCTCCTCTCTCTCACACACTGACATAGGAACTCTTTTTTTTCCCTTTCCATAGATGATATCTCAAGAGATTTGTTCTAATCTATGTCCAAATGGACTGTTTCCTTCTGTCCTGAGGGGAGAGATTGGGTTTAGCATGGCTGAATTGGTTATTCAGCTTTTAACAGCCCGCAGCCGGAAGGAAGCCTTTTGTTGCTGATTGAATCTCCCCTTGGGAGTGCGGGAAGCTGTTTGAGTGAAGTGTGCCCAGATCAGATTGGAGTCCAGGCTAAAGGAAGTGCCCCCATCTCCGTGGCTTATGGAAATTCCTTCCTATTATTCTAAAACTGAGATAAATGAAACAATCGCATGTTACAACATTGTGGGCTTTCTTGCACAAATTTATTTCAAAGCTCGTTGACCATTAAAAAAAAAAAAAAAAATTCACCCAGGACGTAACCATCCTGTGGGTCCTGGTGACTCCATGACTGGTTTACCACAAGATCTGTTTACTGTTTGGGAACTTTGTCAGAGCAGTGCACGTGGTTCTGTGGTGCCAGAGACATTTGTGTCTGTGCCTCTTTTTATTTTCCTAGGTGAAGAAATTCAGGTTTATAGAGAGTTGGGGACCCACCTAAAAGCTTGCACCCATGATATTTACAGCTGGCATTGGTGGATGGCCTCCTTAGCCAGGTGGGATGTGAAATGCTTCACGTGGGTTATCTCATTTCATCCCACCCCTATGAGTTAAGCACTAATATTATACCGATGTTATGGGTAAGTCACTTCTCCCAGGTTCCATATCTAGGAAGCAATAGAGACAAGATAAAAACCTAAGAATTTCAGCAGGGCATTTCTGAGTGAGCACTGCCTATATCTGGTTTATGTAAGTTGGAAGTTCACTGTGATAATTAACAATTTACTGAGTTCAAAGCAACAGGGGAGATGCCATAAGACAGTTCATGATTAACTCCTAACGAGCAATACAGTCAATAATTGCTATATGAGTTCAGACTAATTTGAGTCTATTGTATTTTTAAAAATCACATAAAACATATAGTTGGCTACTCACAGCTTCATAACACTCTCTGTTTCCTACCATGAAGTCAATTCTGAGTCTTTTCTTAGTTGTATTGTGAGCATATGCTGCTCACATTAAACATTTCTTGGAAACATTTACATTTGCAGTGCTGTTTTGTCAGGTTAATTAAAGCTGTCCCACAGCAGTATATGCAGAGGCCATTCCGAGGAAATTTAGTTGAAAGGTTGTCTATAACATAAGCTGAACCAAATAAGTGAGTGACAGTGGCAGAAGATGCGAATTCATACATTCATTCATACAGATTGAGTCCCACTCATTTGGTAACATTGCTTCAGCAGAGGAAGTGGAAGGGTAAATTAGACAGCTACTCAAGGAATTCAGAGTCTTGTAGAAAAGAGAAATAAGCCAGTTAAGGTAGAATTTCTTGAACAGGGAGGTAACAAGCCTAATAAGAAATATCAGTCTGATTCAGGAGAGCATCTTGCTATTGTTTGTGATGCAAGGGTGGGCAGTATTTTTAGCAATATGCTGAATCATCAGTCTGGGAAGAGTTCCTTGGTTTGTAAAATCCAGCATAATAGTCCAGACAACTTTCGTAACCAGTGTCCTTGAAACCCAGGTAGCTTAACACAATGAGCCTTTGTTTCTTGTGTCAGCAAAAAGTCCAATATGGATTGCGTGCGAGGGGCTCTTCTCCAGGGTCTAGGATCTCAGCTCTTGCCATCTGGTCACTGTGCTCTCCACACCCAGAGTCCTTGGCTTCCTTCCCTGGATCCTTTGCATCTGGTTGACAGACAGAGGAAGAGAGAATGTGGACGCTGTGCATCCTCCTAAAGATGACCTACATCAGCACCATGACCATATCTTTCTGCAGGGGGCTGGTGACAGTCCTCTAGCAGAGTACTCAGGTCCAAGAGGGGACCCTTATGTTGCTAAGCACCAGAGTCTCTCCCACACCTATATATATATATATTTTTTTTTTTTGATGGAAATCTACCATCTCTGCAGCATGTACCCCTGCATCCTTTCATGATGAAAGGAAAAACTCTTAGCCCTAAAAAGGTTAAACTCTGTTAATGTAGCTGATGAATAAGGTTCATCCTCCCTGCCTGTCAGACCTGCAGTTTGACCACGGAGGTAACCTCCCTCTTTGCTGGTCTCCTTGGTGCCACAAGACTGGATAACATCTCTGCTACAGCTGCAAGGAACTAAAGGATCCAGTCCCCGAGACATGGCATTTCCGCCAGTCCCTTGTTGAAGGTTGCCCGGAAGCTGTCCTGTGTTCCAGACTGCATGGCAAATGGAAATCAGTTTTGCTGGCCTGAATCCTCCCAGAGTGCTCTGTACCTGGTTTTGCCCACTCTGAGCATCAGTCTTGACTCTCATTGTCAGGTAGAGGGCTCCCTGGACAGATGCTATGTATAACAGTGCCGAGAGCGTTCTTTCCTGTGGAGTCTATTAAGATAACAGGGATTTGATGAGCATGACTGAGCCCTCAGTCTGTGAAGGGAACGACACCCATCTCCCTGCCTACTTATAGTCAAGCACCAGAGACGATGCAGAGCAACTTCTCATCTCCACTTCGTTTCTTTGCCCTGAGGACAAGGTGAGAGTTCTGAACTAGTTCTGGGAGGAACCATCTCTGCTTAGGTCCTACCTTCCTCCTTTCTTGGAGGCCCACATGGTTCTTTCTCTTGATCTGCTTCTTGCTTCAAAACCCTGATGACTGAGTCTTGGGCTCTATATTAGTTTCCTGTTGCTGCCACCAACTTAACCAATTAAGAGAACACGTTTATTCTAGTACAGTTCTGTAGGGCTCACACGGTACTCAGCTACCATCAAGGTGTCAGCATGGCTACATGCCTTTCTGGAGAATCCAGGAGAGAACCCATTTCCTTGTCTTCTCCAGTTTTCAGAGGCTGCCTGCATGCCTTTTTGTGTGTCCCTTCCTCCGTCTTGCAGGCCAGCAATGGCTGATCAAGTCTTTCCCATGGTGCTTCACTCTGATGTGCTTCTGCCTTCCTTTTCCATGTGAAAGGACCCCTATGATGACATTGGACTCACCTGGATAATCCAGGGTAATTGTCCTCTTTTAAAGTTGGATGATTAGCAACCTGTGAATCCAGAACCTGTGAATATGTTACATTACACGGTAGAGGAGAATTAACAGATGGAATTAAATGTTCCAGAGAATGAGATGTGGACATCTTTGGGAGGCCTTTATCCTGCCTGCCACTGGCTCTGCGAACCCCTTTGCTTGTGGTCTTAGACCAACAGTCTGAGCTAAGAGGAGGCATCTGAAGCTGCTGATAGAGAGTCCAGTGTCTAATAGCCGAAAGTCTGGGATTTCTCGCTTCATATCACTATCTTTGTGACCTTGGGCAAACTCTGTCTTCCCTATGCCTCTCTTCCTTGAATTATCAGTTGGATATGATAATAGGACTGCCCTCATAGAATCATCGTGGTTTTAAATGAGATAATGCACACAAAAATTTTGCATTGCATTTAGGCCATAGTTAGAGCTGATAGACTAGCTGTTAGTAATTATTGAATTATGATTGTTGATCACCCACCCAGGGCAGGGCTGTGTCCGATGCAGGTAGCTTCTGCATACACCTGCGTTGGCTTTTGCATTCTCTGGGTGACGGCAAAGTTGTTTTTCAGGTTTCTTACAGGGGAGCATGAGAACCCTTTTAGAAGTAGAAACTCTGTTTATATTTGTCACCCCGATCTGACACTAGGTATCGATGCTTGCTTTTTCACCCCATGTCTGGTATCCTGTGTTCACACCAGGGCCGAGATCCCTTTTCCATCCTCCCCAAGTTTCTGCATAGGGAGGAAACCCTTGTCAATCAGCTTCACCAACTGCTTGGATTGTGTAAAACGCACACTATCTCTTAGGTAACAGACCACGTGAGGATTTGTTCAGTAGGAACAGATTAGCTGTATTTTGAGGCGTGTGGATAGTGCAGTGGGTCTATTTGATGGATCAAAGGGCTGTCTAGCTGCTAGACCTTATTCTGTGATGTCAGGCTTTCCTGAGCATCTGGCTTGCCAAGGAGCAAGTAAGTGCAGGGAAGGGTTTCCAGTGTGGAACCTTTTGTTGCTGATCATCCCTGGCAGAGAGGACCCAGCTCTGCCTCTGATTTTAATAGTTGTCCATCGCCAAAGCAGGCCTGGGGTAGATTTGATCTGAGCACCAGGGCCTTTAGTGGACTAAATCCTCTTGGGGAATTAAAGGATCTTGGACCTACCTCTTTATGAGTGGGCACAGAGAGAGATTTCTCTAAATTCTATAGAAATAGCTGATGGAAGAGGAGGAATCTGGCCCTGTGTGTGTGTGTGTGTGTGTGTGTGTGTGTGTGTGTGTGTGTGAACGTGTGTCTTTAAATATTATTGTTGCCTGTGTCAGAAGCACACGA
>RJWK010024910.1:11562-28138 GCA_004363435.1 Platanista minor | reverse complement strand
TCTTTAAGGCGATAGAACATAGAAAGTACTGGTTGAGCTCTGACTCTGTTCATGAGAACAAGAGTGCACGGCTCTTGTGGGGAGAAAAAGCCGCTCCGTGGGGGCAGTGCTCATAGACACAGGCCTTGGGACAGCCGTGATTCTGGAATTCTCTGGTACTTTGATCCATCACATTTTAAATGGTTTGCATCTTCCTTTGCTTTTGAAGGTGCACCCGACTTTTCTAGGGGGATAGCTGAGTCTCCTGCTGCCTCAGTTGCACCCTCATTATCACCTTTATTACTGTCATTGTAGAAAAATTATACGGTGACTTCCTGAGCTGGAAACTAGAAGAAACCCTTGCCCAGTTTCCCTTGCAACCTGGAAAGGTGGCCACTTTCACCGTCAGCATCAAAGTGAAGCTGGATTTCTCTTGCCAGGAGAATCTCCTCCAAGACCTCAGTGACGGTAAGTTCTTCCCCAGTTTTAATCAGCACATCGCGGTCCCCAGTCACACGGTAGTGATCACCATGCCTCAAGCCCCGCTGCTCTCTCCGTAACGTGCTTGTCATTCATTAGCTCGAGCGGCTTGAGACTTCTCCTGGGCACGTACTTAACGAGTGAGTTACTGTGCAGGGGGAAAGTAATAAAAGTACTTTTCAGTTGAACGATTTCTTAATTCACACTCTTTACTATTTTGTGCTCATTTGCCAGGAGGTCATCCTAAATTAGTGGAATGTAGGAATTACTGCATTTTTCTTCAAGCATAACTGCTGTGATCCCTTAGACATCTAATTAGCTGTGATTACGAAGTTCTCCTTCAAAGTCTAATGATTTCTGTAAGGAAATGGAGTGTGGAGAAAAATGGGAATTTATTTTTGTTATAACATTAGGACTCGCTGATTAGGGGTAAGATTTCATAGATTAATTATGTCCGATTATGCAGCATGCACGCATACTTTCATTGGGAGACATCGTGGGGTGTGTTAGTTAGCTGAGGCTGCCACAAGAGAATACCACAGACAGCGTGGCTACAATTACAGACTTCTTTTCTCATAGCTGTGGAGGCTGGAAGCCTGAGATCAAGGTGCCAGCACGGCCAGGTTCTGGTGAGGGCCCTTTCCTGGCTTGCACCCAGCTGCCTTCTCACTGCGTCCTCAACGCGGCAGAGCGAGCCTGGTGTCTCTTCCCCTTCTTAGAAGGACGCCAGTTTTATCAGACTAAGGCCCCACCCTGTGGCCTCATTTAACTTTTGTTACCTCCTCACGGGCCCTGTCTTCAATTATAGTCACAGTGGAGGTTAGGGCTTCACCATATGAATTTGGGGGGCCACATTCAGTCAAAGGGTGTTACTGGAGACGGTCAACGGATTCTGTTACTAGAACTTAGCACCTTTGTGACTTTGACTTCTTTGTGCCTTAATCTGATAAGATGACAGTAATACCCGTTTCTACAGTTGTTGTGAGAATTTACCCTTCACCTGGAACGTGCTAAGGGGTCAACAAGTGTTAGTTATAGTCCCGCCATCACAGATTTATGGCATTACAAGACATTTAACCACCTCTTATTAGAGACAAGCACTTGGCCGGGCTCTTGGAAAGCAGAGATGAATGAGTCAAGGTCTGTCCCCTGGGCAGTAGTAATAACAGCAGCTAACATTTAAAGAGGTGTGCATAGATCAACTCACTGAACCCTCACAGCAGCCCTATGAAATAGGTGCTATCAATAGCTCTGTTTTACAAATAGGGACAGTAAGGCACAGAGAGGTTGTACAGTTTTCCAAGGTCACACAGCTAGGAAGTGGCAAAGCTGGCCTGTGAAGCCAGGCAGCCTGACTCCAGAGTCTGTCCTCATAACTGTTCTGTGGCCTGTTGTTGCCCAGAGGGTCAGCCAGAAAAATAAATATGTGATTGGAACACCCTGAGACTCAGGGGCTTAACTGAGATACAGCTCACTTTATCAGTAGGGTCCTGCAGGGAGGGCCTCCCAGAGCTGGTGTGTGACTTGGGCCTGAATTGGGGAGTATCCTAGAAGAAGAAAGCCGGTGCTCCACAGGCCTTTCAAGGAGCAGCAGGTACAGAGGCCCGGAGATCTCTGGCCAGTGACGCAGTGGGATTGACCTCCAGAGACTACATGGACGTACGTGTAGACGCAGACCTGATTATTCAGATCTCATTTCAGTTGTCTCCCCGGTGGAGAGGCTACCCGGAGCGCGTCGGCTAAGTCGGCACGCCCCGGCCACTGTCATTCTTGTCGGGTCCCCCCGCATTAAGGACCGCTCCTGTTCCCTGGAGGTGTCTTGTTTGGTTTTTCCTGTCCTGCTGCCTCCGTCCTTTACCTTAAAAGTGTCACAGGGAGAAGGACCTCATCTGTCTCACTCAGGAGGCCCTGTATTCACAGGACCTAGACGGAGCGCCTGGAGGGAGGGGAGTGGATGAGCTCCTCTTCCCCTCCCCGCTCGGTGTGGAGGCTCCTCCCTCCTGACCTTGTCGGACCCTAATGACCTCCCAAGGGCCCCGCCTCCTAGTGCTGTCACATTGGGGTTAGAGCGTCAACACAGGGATCCTGGGGGGACACCTACGCTAAGTCCATAGCACGCTCCATGAAATTTCTTCTCCTGTACTCTCTGGAGTGTTTAAATAACCATGAAATTTTTCTTTTGTATTATTAATGCAGGTAGGAAAATAAATTTACTGTTGGACACACTAGAAATGGAAAATATCCCGTGGCTTTAACATTATACCAGAACTCAAAAAATATCAGATGAAATGAATATTCTTTTCTGTCTCTAAATGGCTTTGTACCACTGGACTGCATCTTTCTATAAGGAGACAGAGGGTTACAGACAGAGTTTCTGACTTTTCTTTTTTCCAAGAAGGGAGTTTGGCAGAATCAGCGGTGCCGGACACCTGTCCAGGGAATGCTTGATGAGTTGTGATCCCGGGGGTATGTCTGGGCAAGTGGATGCCTAGCTGAGATCATTTGGACGTGAGATGTGAAGGAAAGCTGATTGTTACTTGTGCTGCTGACCATTTGGGGCAGGTTACTCCTGAGAGAGAGAAAATGGAAGGCCTCCAGGTGGAAGCTGAAGCTGCTTTTATTTTGGTGGCTCCTTGAGTTTATGTGTTCAGTGTGGACATATTTTGTTATGTTTCTGCCTTTAGTTACAGAGTTCTGGAGGATTGTCTCTGCCCTTCTGTGCTGAAAGTAAAATTGCAACTTGGGATTTATAGTCTGAAAATACCTTCTTCTATCTTTTGAAATAAAACCAAAGAGAGCCAGAAGTAGGTTTACCAAGTGGTTTGTAAATGTAAGGCTGGCCTAGGTTCCTGTCAGTTAGATATAGCACAGGTGTGCAATAGAGCATGGTTATAATTAATTAGTTGCCCTCTTGCGCTTCCCTGGTGGTGGTGCAGTGGTTAAGAATCTGCCTGCCAATGCAGGGGACACGGGTACAAGCCCTGGTTCAGGAAGATCCCACAGGCCGCGGAGCAACTGAGCCTGCGCTCTAGAGCCCGTGAGCTGCAGCTACTGAAGCCCACGTGCCGAGACCCCGTGCTCCACAAGAGGAGGAGCCACCGCAATGAGGAGCCCGTGCACCGCACCTAAGAGTAGCCCCCGCTCACCGCAACTAGAGAAAGCCTGCACGCAGCAACGAAGACCCAGCACAGCCAAAAATAAAATAAAAATATGAATAAAAATTAGATGCCCTCTTTATTTATTTATTTTTGTACTGATATATGTGTTTTTTTTTTTTTTTTGTAATATAGTATCATAGTTTATGGCATTTATAGTAGAACAGAATTAGAATATACCTTTTTTTAGATTTTTTTTTTTTTTTTTTTTTTGACGTGGACCATTTTTTAAAGTCTTTACTCAATTTGTTACAGTATTGCTTTTGTTTTATGTTTCGGCTCTTTGGCCGCGAGGCATGTGAGATCCTAGCTCCCTGACCAGGGGTCCAGGGATTGAACCCGCCTGCATTGGAAGGCAAAGTCCTAACCACTGGACTGCCAGGGAAGTCCCAGAATATACTTTTTTTATTGTGTGTTAAAGTAATATACTTTTACATAAATTTGCATTAATATATCTAGTGGTCTGGCAAATACAGTATTCTAAGTGAGATGCCCTCTCTATTGATAATGGTTAATAGACACTCCGGCTGGTCATTTACATAGCAAATCGTACAGTTTGAGACACAGAATCTTAACGTCCACACCCGGGCAAGCTCTGTAGAGGAAAGAAAAAGTTGGACACCAAGGCCCACAGAGGACTTCTGCAGAGTCTGGTCGGTGGAAAATGACTGCATTGCTCCGTGTAGTTCAGTCTGAGCAGCCTGGAGCCTGTGGTTTAGCCCTGATTTGGAGACAGCTGTACACTCAGTGGCAGAGGCTCATTTGTGGCCTCTTGCAACTGGGAGATGCCCCATGGGTGGCACTTGGTCTGACCGTTTCAGAACCTCCAGCCGGGGACCCCTGTGGACCCGATTGGCTTTTTAGGCAGGCACTCACATTAACTATGGTTACTGAAACCAGATGCCATTTAGAAAACTTACAGAAATAAATGTAGCTGTCATGCAAAGCAGGACACTGGATCCAGTGTGGGCTGTAGACAGATGGAAGAGAATTAATATTTGTTGAGCATTGTCAGATGCTGCATATCAGGTCTGGACCAGCGACTTTATTTGCATTCTTTCTATTTAACCTTCCCAACAACTCTATAAAGTAGATGATTCCATTTTGTAAAGACAGGTGGGAGGACCATTCTGGATTAGAGAACATGGAAGAGATCTAACAAATCAAATGCTATGTGCAATCCTTAATCGTATCCCGGATTGAAAAAAAGACCCTGAAGACATTTTTGGAGCCTCAGGATCCTGGCTGGGGCAAGAGAGAATCGGGTGTCTCGGTACTCGTCCCGCACAGCTGAGGAAGTACGGTCCTCGCTCCCATGTGCACCGCCTCCCCCCCCCCCCCCCCCCCCCCCCCCCCCCCCCCCCCCCCCCCACCGGGAGGAGCCCTGGGCTGACTCCGTCTGCCTGGGCATTGAGCTGCCGCCTTCGGGGTGGTTGACGTCGGTAGAGTCAGGCGGTGTCCCCGACCCTCTTCAGTGCGTCCAGTCTCAGAGTTTTGTGTGCTGGGCCTTCTCTGTTGGACCCCTGGACCCCCACCGAGGCCCTCTCGTGTGTGGGTGATGGTCCAAGTTGGCGTCCTCTGGGGAGAAGATGGCAGAAAAGTCTTATTCTGCCACGATGATGATGCCACTCTCTGCAAAAGCGATTTTAAACTGTTTTCAGTGATTGTTGTGGCAGAGATAGTGTTGGTATGCTGAAACTGTGTGTGAATGTGGAATTAAGTAAATGATCAATTCTGTGATAATCTAATTCTAGCATCTGAATCTGGTCCTGAACGAGGGTTCTCATTTGGAAGAGCTAACTGATGTAAGGTGATGGAGATGAAGTAAAAACCTTGTAGTCTGGAATTCAAATAAAAGATATCAGTAAGAAATTATGGGATATTTAAAGATCTACCTGTCTATCTATCTATCTACTCCAAGGCCTGGAAACCCAGCAGCCCAGCAGCAGTGAGCATTCCTAGCGCCCACATCATGGTGTTGAAAGAAACCAGGGCTTCTTGGAGAAGTGGCCACTTGCAGGTCTGGAGCAGGAATTGTCTGTAATGAGGTGATCTGGGAACATCCTGTGAAACCTACAGCAGGGAAGCTGTCAGAGTGGATTTACTACAGCTGTGTTAGGAGGACCCAATGTGAAGAGGCTGCCGCTGGCAGTCTGAGCACCAGCAGGGGTGATACCTGCGTTTCAGTCTTGGGTGCTAAGTGCTGTTAGAAAGAATTGCCAACCTTTGGCAAATGATGGGGAACCAATTTATTATTTTAAAAATGTTAGGTAATGAGTATTCTGCCTCTCCATACAGATGTATGGTTGTACAACCTAAGAGTTGATGAGGGCAGTTTCTCTTTATGGAAGTATGCCCGCTAACACTTGAGAAGGGACGATAGAATTAGAAACTCTCCACTTTGCAGCTCCTAATAGATTATGGGTTGAGACCATGAGCAAAATAAGAGACAGGCAGGCATTGTGTTCTTCCTGATGGGAGAACACACACCTCCCATGAGTTAGTGTTGCCCACCCCCCACCCCCCCCAACCCCGAATCACACCTGAGGCTGATCAGCACTCCAGCTCTGCCAGTTCACAGGAATTCTGCCGACAGAAAAACCTGTGAGGCTACTCCATTTCAGACTATAGGTAACTCTGCAAACCATGTGGTTTCTTCAACAAGTAAATGACAAGAGAATAAAAGGGATGAAACCCTGGAGATGGATGGTGGGGATGGTTTCTAGCTGTGGGACGCTGCCATCTCTCACAGCCATTCTGAAACATCGTTTTGGACCTGTGATGCTGTTTCTCTCCGCTGGCAGTGTCTGTCCGTCCTTCGTGGCCTGCTGATCCCCACCTTATCACTTCCTCTCTTTAGCCCTCACGGCCCCTCCCTCGTGCTGCTCGCGGCCCGTGCGTCCCCTGCGACACCTCTGAATGCTGTCACAGTTTCCCTTCACGACCCTCTATGCCCAACACCCAGCACAGGGCCTGGCTCAGAGAAGAGCCCAGTAAATTTTTATTGAGTTGAGGGGATGAAAGGAATGTTGTGAAGCCAGATTGAGTGGTCCTGACCCTGAGTTCAGGGAGGGGAGAGCCGTCTGGGTGGGGACAGCCAGGTGCTGGCTTCTGGATGCGGGGTCCTTGAACAGCACCTGGCTGCGGCGTGAGCTGGACGCAGTGGGCAGGGATGGAGGCGGTGGGGTTGGGTATTCAGGAGAAGGAGGGGATCCTGGTTGGAATGGTGGGTTCAGGCAGCTATGGAAGGCCTGAAACTCCAGGGGAGTAACTCAGACTTCACTGGAAGATACCGGAGAGTCCCTGAAAGTTTTTTGAAAAAAGGTTGATGTGATGGAGAATGTTGGGAGAAGGTGGGTGGGCAGATTGGAGGGGTAGCCCGAGATTCATCTGGTGCGGTAGGTGACGGGTGAGGCACATATTAGGTCTTAGGTGGGCAGGAGAGGAAGGGATTCAGGAGACCGGCCGCTCCGTCTCTGCCTGGGGGGCGTCCTTCCTGCCCTTCCCCGCGGCCGTCGCTGGAGGCCTCCGGGTGTTTGTAGCACAGGATTTAGGAGCTGGTCCAGCATTTGGTGAGCTCTTGGAATTTGTTCTGCTCCCCACGGAAATGCTTCTTGCCTGAAATGTCTCTCGCTTGTTAAGCTAAAGACAAACTCTGCCTGAGGGAAGTTCGAATCATTTCAGTTTCTTTGTCCAGGGTTGGAGATTTGGGTTAAAAAAAAGCCATATTCACATGTGGCATTTCATTACGTTTTGCTTCTTCATAATTGGATGATAAGAGATGCTTCAGCTTATCATGGTGACCGGGGATTGGTTTTATTTGAGAGTCATTGCTGTGAAATCTTCTGTGTTCCCTTTCCTACCTTGTCTCTCTCCCCGATGACTGTGCCTGAAACCAGGGCATCACTGAGTGTCTTTGCCCTGGTCTGCCTCTCTCCTCAAAAGGAAATACTAATTTTGGGGAAACTCTGTCTTAGTTTTTTTTGTGTGTGTGGTATGTGGGCCTCTCGCTGTTGTGGCCTCTCCTGTTGCGGAGCACAGGCTCCGGACGCGAAGGCTCAGCGGCCACGGCTCACGGGGCCCAGCCGCTCCGCGGCACGTGGGATCTTCCCCGACCGGGGCACGAACCCGTGTCCCCTGCATCGGCAGGTGGACTCTCAACCACTGCGCCACCAGGGAAGCCCCCGTCTTACTTTTTAAGGAACAGTGACTCATCCTGAATTACCCAGATACCAAAGACAAAGGTGGTTGGAATCTTAATGTCAGAAGATTTCTCTTTTTCTTTACGCTTCCTAGATGCCTGAGGCTTTCATAAACATATGTGATTTTAAAGAAGATTTTCTTGAAACCTGGGTTTTTTTCTGAGGCTACAGAGTATGGAGGCTGGAAGGAGACGAAGCTGTACTGAGTGGCCCCCGCGTTTGGGCATGTGATGGAGGTGCTGACGGCTCTCCCTCTAACCCTGAGAGGTGGCTGGACGGTGACCTCTGAGTCTGGGCTCTGTACCCCCAGCTCTGTGGTTCCCCTCGGCTGTACCAGCTCCCAGCTGCTGAAATTGTCTGCATTTTTGGTCTCACTATAGCACCCCCATCCTGAGGGCAGGGCCAGGGACATCTTTGTCCTTTTTTTTTTTTTTTTTTTTTTTTTTTTGGCCGCGCTGTGTGGCACGTGGGATTTTAGTTCCCCAGCCTGGGATTGAACCCACACCCCCTCCCTGCACTGGAAGTGCAGAGTCTTAACCACTGGACTGCCAGGGAAGTCCCTCATCTTTGTCTTTTAATTCCAGCTCCCAGCCTGGAGGCTGGCTCCTCCCTCCTCATCTTGCTTTTCCTTCTTCCTCTCGGTCAATTCCATTTGCTGCTTCCTCCTTTCCCTCTTGACCATTACAGAGCGGAATCGCTCAGGGCTCCAGCCAAGATCCTCGTCGTCTTTCCTTCTAAGTTGGCCCTCTCACAAGACTTTCTCATCTTTCAGATGGAGTCAGTGACTGTCTCCCGCACCCCACCCCCTGGCCAGACCTCTTCTCTGTACTCCTGGTCCGCGGATCCGACTGTGTGCTCCGAAGGCTCTCGGGTCTGGGGAAAAAGGCGGCAGGTGAAGCTGGGGGGAGGTTTGCTTGGTGGCCGCCGTTCCCCTCCACCAGCCGTGGGGGGCTTCTGTCCCTGACCTCGTGCTGCAGTCTGTGCTCTTCCCCCGCAGATGAAGGCTTGGATCCCATAGGGAGAGGGGAGGGGCTGGTGTGGGGCAGTGGCTCTGGTCCCCTCCCAACCGGCCCCAAGAGAAGCCCTCAGGATCCTTTTCCTGGGGGAGAAGGCTGCATGGCGTGGACAGCAGCCCCCAGGAGACTTCCTGGTCTGGTAGCCCGTGCCCGACGTTTAGCCGTTCATTAACAACATCTAGCTGAACCTTTTGACTGGCTTTCATGACCCCCATAGGCATGTGTGCTGGGGTCCTGCTTCTCCCTGTAGGTGCCTGTCTACAGATTTCAGGTTAGTTTTTCCCTGTGACTTCACTTCTCTGATCAGTTCAGGAAAAGTTAATTTCCAGTTTATCCACCTTTTTTCTTAAGGATGGAAGCAGTGCTTTTCTCAAATCTCAACATTTCTAAGTGGTAATCAGAAGCCCACATCCTTTATTTTAAATCAGACCTCCAATCATTTTTGGACTGTGTTGGCCATTTGTCAGACTACACACTGCTTTTGTGTTCAGTGGGTTAATATCTGCTTTTGTTCCAAAGGAAAAGGTTAATGATGCACCTGACAGCCTGCCCATCGTCATATTTAGCCTGCATCACCCACCAGACGTCTGACTCACAAACCGTAATTTCACAGCACGATGGCTCAGCTAAGGGAAAGGTCAGGCTGCTTCTGCTTCCTGGGGCTCTCGGGAGCATATCTGAGTGAGACAGAAAGCTGAGTTCTTGCCCCGCCATCTAATAACCTGTGGAGGGGCGCTGATCCTGTGGTCCCCGTTAGTCTGCAGGTGGGATGATGGTTGACTCAGCTCTGATTTAAGTTCAGCTTGGGAAATAACTTGCTAAACCACCAGGAGAGAATGAAAATCCAGGTGTTTGTCATTGATCAGCAACAGGTGATCCTATTGCAGGCAACCAGGGCTGAGGTCTTCTGGATCATTGATCTCACTGTTCGCATTACTGCCTTTCCAGTCAAGCTGGTGGTGACTCACTGGGAAACAAATTAGGTAGGTGTTCGGTTGAGGTGATTTAAGAAGGTTTTCCCACTGCAAAGAGACAGGGGTGATTTCTGTGGATCACCGCAGGCTGGTATACTTGGAGCTCATGCTCGTGATTGCACCAAGTCTTGCACCAAGTCTTATCAATTTTGTTTTCTAAGTCTCTCCCGCCCTTCTCTACACATCCACCATCACTGCTCGGCTTAAAGCCCTGATAATTTCTCATCTGGACCATGCTGGGAACCTTCTGACTGGTCTCCCGGCAGCTCATTTTGTGCCCTCTTCTCTGTCTTCCATATTTTCCCTGCAGTCCTTTCTCCAGAGCAGAATCTGTTATGTCCTCCTTCTGCCGTGCACCTCCCAAGGGCTTTCCATCGCCCTCGGATAAAGCCTCAAGTCTGGCTTGTGTGCTCTTGCCCTGGCCCGCCTGTTTGGCCTCCTTGCCCACCCGTCTTTTCTCCCTCATTTGGTTTGTATTCCAGATATACTGAATGACTTGTATTTCTGACTTGCCATGCCCTCTTCGGCTTCTTGCCTTTGAGAAATGTAGGCCAATAGATTCAAACCCCGCTGCACATTGGAATCAGCTGGGGATCTTTAAAAGCTCTGCCTGGCTTCCACCCTAGACCTCGTGATTTCATAGGCATGGGGTGTGACCTGGGTGTCAGGGTGTCCTAAAGTGTCCCAAATGATTCTTATAAGCATCGGAGTTTGGGAACCACTGACATAGACTGTCTTTCTCCCTAAAAAACTTATTCTCTGAGTCTCCTGGCCTCTTCTTCAGGCAGACAGAATTGCGGCTTATCTTCTGGTTCCTCTGAAAAGCTTTGCAATCTGGTGGGATTGCATCACCCTTTAGATGATTGTTCAGGAGCTTTTTGGATATTTTCTGTCCTTCGGTCTTAAATTTTAGAATCAGTTTGTCAGGTTCCTCACGGTAGCCTGTTAGAATATCGACTGGGACTGCATTGAACCTGTGGATCAATTTGGGTGAAGACTGATACTTTGATGAGACCTAGCCTTCATAACCGTGAGTATTGCCTCTTCATGTATTTGTCTTTCAATAACATTTTCTAATTTTCCTGTGATGGTCTGACAGTATTCCTCTAGAGTTATTCCTAGGTATCTTTATTATAAATGGTAGTTTTGGGTCCTTTTCAATGGAAGTATAACTTACATGCAGTCATGAGCACAGTCGTGTACCGCTTGGTGAATTTATTTTTATTTATTTAACGGATCTTTATTGGAGTATAATTGCTTCACAGTACTGTGTTACTTTCTGTTGTACAGCAAAGCGAAACAGCCATATGCATACACATGTCCCCAGATGCCCTCCCTCTTGAGCCTCCCTCCCCTCCGCCCTATCCTACCCCTCTGGGTCATTGCAAAGCACCGAGCTGATCTCCCTGTGCTATGCTGCTGCTTCCCATCAGCCAACTGTTTTACTTTCTGAAGTGTATATATGTTGATGCAACTCTCCCTTTGCCCCAGCCTCGCCCTCCCAACCCATGTTCTCAAGTCCATTTTCTACATCTACCTCTTTATTCCTGCCCTGCAACTAGGTTCTTCAGTACCATTTTTTTTTTTTTTTTTTTTTTTTAGATTCCATCTATATGCGTTAGCATACGGTATTTGTTTTTCTCTTTCTGACTTACTTCACTCTGTATGACAGACTCTAGGTCCATCCACCTCACCACAAATAATTCAATTTCGTTTCTTTCTATGGCTGAGTAATATTCCACTGTATATATGTGCCACATCTTCTTTATCCATTCATCTGGTGATGGCCACTTCGGTTGCTTCCATGTCCTGACTATTGTAAATAGTGCTGCAGTGAACATTGTGGTACATGTCTCTTTTTGAATTATGGTTTTCTCAGGGTATATGCCCAGTAGTGGGATTGCTGGATCGTATGGTAGTTCTATTTTTAGTTTTTTAAGGAACCCCCATACTGTTTTCCATAGTGGCTGTATCAATTTGCATTCCCACCAACAGTGCAGGAGGGTTGCCTTTTCACCACACCCTTTCCAGCATTTATTGTTTCTAGATTTTTTGATAACGGCCATTCTGACTGGTGTGAGATGATACCGCATTGTAGTTTTGGTTTGCACTTCTCTCATAATTAGTGATGTTGAGCCTCTTTTCATGTGCCTCTTGGCCATCTGTATGTCTTCCTTGGTGAAATGTCTACTTAGGTCTTCTGCCCATTTTTTAACTGGATTGTTTGTTTGTTTGTTTGTTTGTTGATATTGACCTCCATGAGCTGTTTGTATGTTTTGGAGATTAATCCTTTGTCTGTTGTTTCATTTGCAAATATTTTCTCCCATTCTGAGGGTTGTCTTTTCGTCTTGTTTATGGTTTCCTTTGCTGTGCAAAAGCTTTTAAGTTTAATGAAGTCCCATTTGTTTATTTTTGTTTTTATTTCTGTTACTCTAGGAGGTGGGTCAAAAAAGAGCTTGCTGTGGTTTATGTCAAAGAGTGTTTTTCCTATGTTTTCGTCTAAAAGTTTTATAGTGTCTGTTCTTACATTTAAGTCTGTAATCCATTTGGAGTTTATTTTTGTGTATGGTGTTAGGAAGTGCTCTAATTTCATTCTTTTACATGTAGCTGTCCAGTTTTCCCAGCACCACTTATTGAAGAGGCTGTCTTTTCTGAAACATTGTTATGTTCTTGCCTCCTTTGTCGTAAATTAGGTTCCCATATGTGTGTGGGTTTATCTCTGGGCATTCTATCCTGTACCGTTGAAGTCGGGGAGCCTGATTCCTCCAACTCCGTTTTTCTTTCTCAAGATTGCTTTGGCTAATTGGGGTCTTCTTTGTTTCCATACAAATTGTAAGAGTTTTTGTTCTAATTCTGTGAAGAATGCCATTGGTAGTTTGATAGGGATTGCACGGAATCTGTAGATTGCTTTGGGTAGGATAGTCATTTTCACAGTACTGGTTCTTCCAATCCAAGAACATGGTATATTTCACCATCTGTTTATGTCATCTTTGATTTCCTTCATCAGTGTTTTAGTTTTCTAAGTACAGGTCTTTCGCCTCCTTAGGCAGGTTTATTCCTATGTGTTTTATTCTTTTTGTTGCAGTGGTAAGTGGGAGTGTTTCCTGAATTTCTCTTTCTGATTTTTCGTTGTTGGTGTATAGGAATGCCAGAGATTTTTGTGCATTAATTTTGTATCCTGCAGCCTTACAAAATTCATTGATTAGTTCTGGTAGTTTTCTGGTAGCATCTTTAGGATTTTCTGTGTATAGTATCATGTCATCAGCAAACAGTACAGTTTTACTTATTCTTTTCCAATTTGTATTCCTTTTATTTCTTTTTCTTCTCTGGTTGCTGTGGCTGGGACTTCCAAAACTATGTTGAATAAGAGTGGCAAGAGTGGACATCCTTGTCCTGTTCCTGATCTTAGTGGAAATGCTTTCAGTTTTTCACCATTGAGTATGGTACTTGCTGTGGGTTTGTCATATATGGCCTTTATTATGTTGAGGTAGGTTCCCTCTATGCCCATTTTCTCGAGAGTTTTTATCATAAATAGGTGTTGAATTTTGTCAAAAGATTTTTCTGCATCTACTGAGATGATCACATGGTTTTTATTCCTTAATTTGTTAATGTGGTGTATCACATCGATTGATTTGCGTATACTGAAGAATCTTTGCATCCCTGGGATAAATCCCACTTGATCATGGTGTATGATCCTTTTAATGTGCTCCTGGGTTCTGTTTGCTACTGTTTTGTTCAGGATTTTTGCATCTGTGTTCATCAGTGATATTGGTCTATAACTTTCTTTTTTTGTGGTATCTTTTTCTGGTTTTGGTATCAGGGTGATGGTGGCTTCATAGAATTTATTTGGGAGTGTTTCTCCCTCTGCAATCTTTTGGAAGAGTTTGAGGAGGATCGGTGTTAGCTCTTCTCTAAATGTTTCATAGAAATCGCCTGTGAAACCATCTGTTCCTGGACTTCTGTTTGCTGGAAGATTTTTAATTATGGTTTCAATTTCATTGCTTGTGATAGGTCTGTTTATGTTTTCTAATTCTTCCTGGTTCAGTCTTGGAAAATTGTACCTTTCCAAGAATTTGTCCATTTCTTCATGGTTGTCCATTTTACTGGCATATAGCTGTTTTGTAGTAGTCTCTTAAAGTCTTGTGTGTTTCTGCAGTGTCAGTTGTGATTTCTCCTTTTTCATTTCTAATTTTATTAATTTGTGTCCTCTCCCTTTTTTTCTTGATGAGTCTGGCTAAGGGTTTATCAATTTTGTTTATCTTCTCAAAGCACCAGCTTTTTGTATTATTGATCTTTGCTATCGCTTTCTTCATTTCTGTTTCATTTATTTCTGCTCTGATCTTTATGATTTCTTTCCTTCTACTGACTTTGGGTTTTCTTTGTTCTTCTTTCTCTAGTTGTTTTAAGTGTGGGGCTAGACTGTTTATTTGAGATTTTTATTGTTTCTTGAGGTGAGATTGCACTGCTATAAACTTCCCTCTTAGAACTGCTTTTGTTGCGTGCCACAGGTTTTGGGTCGTCGTGTTTTCACTTGCATTTGTTTGTATGTATTTTTTAATTTCTTCTTTGATTTCTTCATTGATCTCTCGGTTATTTAGTAGCACACTATTTAGCCTCCACGTATTTGTGTTTTTTACAGGTTTTTTTTCCGTAATTGATTTCCAGTCTCATAGTGCTGTGGTCAGAAAAGATGCTTGATACGATTTTGGTTTTCTTCAATTTTCCGAGGCTTGATTTGTGACCTAAGATGTGATCTATCCTGGATAATATTCTGTGTGCGCTTGAGAAGAAAGTGTATTCTGCCACTTTTGGGTGGAATGTTCTATAAATATCAACTAGATCTGTCTGGTCTGTTGTGTCATTTAAAGCTGGTGTTTCCTTATTTATTTCCTGTTTGGATAATATGTCCATTGGTGTAAGTGGGGTGTTAAAGTCCCCTACTATTATTGTGTTAACTGTTGATTTCTCCTTTCCTGGTTGTTAGCATTTGCCTTATGTATTGAGGCGCTCCTATGTTGGGTGCATAAACATTTATAGTTGTTATATCTTCTTCTTGGATTGATCCTTTGATCATTATGTAGTGTCCCTCCTTATCTCTTGTAACAGTGTTTATTTTAAAGTCTATGTTATCTGATACGAGTATTGCTACTCCAGCTTTCTTTTGATTTCCACTTGCGTGAAATATCTTCTTCCATCCCTTCCCTTGCAGACTGTAAATGTCCCTAGGTCTGAAGTGGGTCTCTCGTAGACAGCATATATATGGGTCTTGTTTTTGTATCCATTCAGCCAGTCTGTCTGTGTCTTTTGGTTGGGGAATTTAATCCATTTTCATTCAAGGTTATTATCGATATGTATGTTCCTATTACCATTTTCTTAATTGTTTTGGGTTTGTTCTTGTGGGTCTTTTTCTTCTCTTGTGTTTGCCTCTTAGAGAAGTTTCTTTAGCATTTGTTGTAAAGCTGGTATGGTGGTGCTGAATTCTCTTAGCTTTTGCTTGTCTGAAAAGCTTTTGACTTCTCCGCTGAATCTCAGTGAGACCCTTGCTGGGTAGAGTAATCTTGGTTGTATGTTTTTCTCTTCCATTACCTTAAGTATATTCTGCCACTCTCTTCTGGCCTGCAGAGTTTCCGCCGAGAAATCAGCTGATAACCTTATGGGGATTCCTTGGTATGTTATTTCTTGTTTTTCCCTTGCTGCTTTTAATATTTTTTCTTTGAACTTAATTTTTGTTAGGTTGATTAATACGCATATTGGTGTGCTTTTCCTAGGGTTTATCCTGTATGGGACTCTCTGTGCTTCCTGGACTTGGGTGACTATTTCCTTTCCCATGTTAGGGAAGTTTTCAACTATAATCTCTTCAAATATTTTCTCAGACCCTTTCTTTTTCTCTTCTTCTTCTGGGACCCCTATAATTTGAATGTCGGTGCGTTTAGTGTTGTCCCCGAGGTCTCTGAGACTGTCCTCAATTCTTTTCATTCTTTTTGCTTTATTCTGCTCCTTGGCAGTTATTTCCACCATTTTGTCTTCCAGCTCACTTATTCGTTCTTCTGCCTCAGTTATTCTGTTATTGATTCCTTCTAGTGTATTTTTCATTTCAGTTATTGTATTGTTCATCTCTGTTTGTTTGTTCTTTAGTTCTTCTAGATCTTTGTTAACATTTCTTGTATTTTTTCAACCCATGCCTCCATTCTATTTCCGAGATTCTGGATCATCTTTACTATAATTACTCTGAATTCTTTTTCTGGTAGATTGCCTGTTTCCTCTTCATTTATTTGGACTTCTAGGTTTTTACCTTACTCCTTCATCTGTGAGAGAATTTTTTGCCGTCTCTCTCTTTTTTTTTTTTTTAATGAGTGGGAGTCTGTTCCTTTCTTACTGGTTGTTTGGCCTGAGGCTTCCAACACTGGAGTTGTAGGCTATTGGGTGGAGCTGGGTTTTGGTGGGTAGAACAGGGTCTTAGTGCTGAGATGAGGAATCCCGTGAGACGTCACTCCAATGACTATTCCCTGCAGTCTGAGGTTCTCTGTTAGTCCAGTGGTTCGGACTCGGCGCTCCCACATGCAGGAGCTTCAGCCCGACCCTGGGTTCGTGAACCATGATCCCACAGGCTGCCTGGGGCGGCAAAAAACAAAACAAAACAAAAAACCAGTAACAAAGTAAAAAATAAAATTAGACTAGGAAACTAACAGATATGTTAGGAAGAATATAAAAATAAAAATATAGATGAATCAACAACCGGAAGGTACCTAAGTACCATAATAGTATAAAAG
>RJWK010024910.1:0-11462 GCA_004363435.1 Platanista minor | reverse complement strand
CCCCCCTCCCCCCGCCCCCGGTCTTAGAGGGCAGGGGACCTCACCTGGAAGCCTAGCAGGCTCCCCGTGCCCGAGTGGGAGGGGCAGTCACCCTCTGCTCCTCTCCCGCAGTTCCCGGACAGTCCCTCCTGCCTGCCTCTCCCGATCTCCTCAGCCTCCCTCCTGTGCCCCCATGGACCTACGTGGCCTGGACGAGGTTCTGGAGGGCAGGGGACCGGCCTGGGAGCCCAGCGGGCTCCCCGGCCCCAGTGGGCCAGGTGATCGCCCTCTGTTCCTCTCCCGCTCTTCCCAGAGAGTCCCTCCTGCCTGCCTCTCCTGATCTCCCTGGCCTCAGGGGTGCCGATCCTGTCTGGCCTCCACTTCTTCTCCCCGGCTCAGTCTCCCTGCGTCCTACCGGTTCACTTTGGGGTTCCTCCCGTCTCCTTGGGCGTCACAGTCCCCTGTCAGCGCCCGACAGGTGTCCTAGTTGTGGGGAGACGCTAGCCGCATCTTCCCGCACTGCCATCTTGACTCCGCCTCCGAACTTATTTGTATATTCATATTCACCCTTGCACCCACCACCCAGACCCAGATGGGGGTGATTTTTCCAGCACCCCACCGGTCTTCTCCCTGTTGATGACCCTGCATCAGGGTAACTAATTATAACATTGATCATCATAGATTAGTTTTGCCTGTTCTTGTCTTTCATATAGAAGAAATAAGTACAGTATATGCTCTTTTGTGTCTTTTTTTTTTTTTTTTTTTTTGCTTTAAACAGCGCAAATTTATTCTCTTACAGTTCTGGAGGTCAGAAGTCCTATGTGTCCCTTTTCCCACTCAGCATTATACCTGAGATTCATGCATGTTGTTGTGTGTTGCATTTGTTTGTTCCTTTTTATTGGTGGGTGATATTCCACTGTGTGAAAATACCACAGTTTATCCAGTCTACTTGTGATGGACATTTGGGTTGTTTCTGCTTTTTGGCTATTATGAATAATAAACTTTCTTGTACAGGTATTTGGTGGACATCAGCCCACATTTTCGTTGGGTGTGTGCCCAGAAGTGGTTTTACTGGATCATAGGTTATGTGTATGTTGAGCTTGGATAGCTCTACAGTCATCCAGATTTTCAGGCTGCTTATTTTGATTTACACACACCATCTGCATGCACACCAGTTCTCTGGTGCTCCAGATCCTCACCACTGATTGGTAGGGTCAGTCTTTTAAATTTTAGCTGTTCTTGTTCATGTGTAACCTCATCGTGTTCTAACTGGCTTTTCCCAGATAACTAATGATGTTGCCCAGTAATGAACGAAGAAAATATTTTAATAGACCCCCTCACAAAAGTGTATATACAAACAACGAGAAGTGCAAGGTGTGCAGCATCATTAGTTATCTGTTTTGCAGCTTTACTGAGATAATTGACATAGAACATTGTATAAGTTTAAGGTGTACGCTGTATTTATTTGATACATTTGTATATTGCAAAATGATTATCACCTTAGCTTATTAGCTAAGACCACCATCACATCACTTAATTACTATTGCTTTTTTGTGGTGAAAACACTTAAGGTCTCCTCTCTTAGCACCTTTCAAATATATAATACAGTGTTGTTAACTATAATCACAATGCTGTGCACTAGGTCCCCAGAACATGCTCATCTTCTAACTGCAAGTTTGTACACTTTGACCAACATCTCCCCATTTTGCCTGCCTCTCAGCCCCTAGTAACCACCGTTCTCTCTCTGTTTCTAAAGGTGTGTCTTTTTT
The DNA here is from genome assembly GCA_004363435.1 of Platanista minor. NCBI lineage: Eukaryota > Metazoa > Chordata > Mammalia > Artiodactyla > Platanistidae > Platanista > Platanista minor. The sequence goes on along the minus strand of RJWK010024910.1, from coordinate 9,714 downwards.
AGATTCCACATATAAGTGCTATCATACAGTATTTGTCTTTCTGTGACTTATTTCACTTAGCATAATGCCCTCAGGGTCCATCCATGTCGTTGCAAGTGGCAGGATTTTCTTCTTTCTCATGGAATTATATTCCATTGTATGTGTACATATATATATATATATATATATATATATATATATATGTATATATATGTGTGTATATATATATATATATATATATATCTCTCACATGGTAGTTCTGTTTTTTAGTTAGCTTTATTTTTTAGGAATCTCCACACTGCTTCCACAGTGACTGCACCAATTTACATCCCCATCAACAGTGCACAAGGGTGCACTTTTTTCTTTGTCTCCTCATCGTTGCTTACACTTACCTCTTGTTTTTCTGAGAATAGCCATTCTAAAGTATGTGAGATGACATCTCATTGTGGTTTTGGTTTGCATTTCCCTGATGATTAGGGATGGTTGAGCACCTTTTCATGTAGCTTTTGGCCATTTGTCATCTTTGGAAAAGTATCTTACTCAGTTCCTATGCCTATTTTGAGATCAGATTTTTTTAATTGAGTTGTATGAATTCTTTATACATTTGGATATTAATCCCTTATCAAATAGATGATTTACAAATATTTGCTCCCATTCTGTAGGTTGGCTTTTAATACTGTTGATTGTTTCTTTGGCTGTGCAGAATCATTTTAGTTTGATGTAGCCCCACTTGTATTTTTGTTTCCGTTGCTCGTGCTTTTGGTGTCAGATCCAAAAAATTGTTGCCAAGACCAGTGTCAAGGAGCTTTCCTCCTATGTTTTCTTCCAGGAGATTCTCAGTTTCAGGTCCTATGTTTAAGTCTTTAATCTTTTTGAGTTAATTTTTGTGAGTGATTTACGATAGGGGTCCAGATTTATTTTTCTGCATGTGGTCATCTAGTTTTCTCAGCACCATTTATTTAAGAGGCTGCCTTTCCCCACTGAATATTCTTGGCTCTCTTGTCAAAGATTAGTTGACCACATATACAGCAGTTTATTTATGGGCTCTCTATTTTCCATTGTTCTGTGTGTCTATTTTTATGCTATTTTGGTTACTATATACTATTTTGATTACTATGGCTTTGTAGTATAATTTGAAATAGGGAAGTAAGTATTCAGTATGATACCTCCAGCTTTGTCCTTTTGGCTTAGGATTGCTTTGGCTATTGGGGTCTTTGTGACTCCATACGAATTTTAGAATTGCTTTTACTGTTTCTGTGAAAAACGCCATTGGAATTTTGATAGGGATTGAATTGAATCTCTAGACGGCTTTGGGTAATATGGACATTTTAACAATATTCTTCTGATCCACAAACACAAGACACCTCACCTCCGTTTTTGTGTCTTCTTCAATTTCTTTCCTCAAAGTCTTATAGTTTAGTGTTCAGTTCTTTCATTTCCTTGGTTAAATTCCTAACTATCTTATGTTTTTGATGCTACTGTAAATGGGATTGCTTTCTTTATTATGTTTCAGATATTTTGTTGTTAGTGTGTAGGAAAGCAACTGATTTCTCTGTGTTAATGTTATATCCTGAAACTTTACTGAATTTGTTGATTAGATCTTACAGTTTTTGGTTGAGTCTAGGATTCTATACAAGATCATATAATCTGCAAATAAAGATAATTTACTTCCTCCTCTCTGATTTGGATACCTTTTAATATCTTTTTTTTTTTTTTTTTTTTTTTTTTTTTTTTTTTTTTTTTTTTTTTTTTTTTTTTTTTTTTTTTTTTTTTTTTTTTTTTTTTTTTTTTTTTTTTTTTTTTTTTTTTGCGGTACGTGGGCCTCTCACTGTTGTGGCCTCTCCCGTTGCGGAGCACAGGCTCAGTGGCCATGGCTCACGGGCCTAGCTGCTCCACGGCACGTGGGATCTTCCCGGACCGGGGCACGAACCCGCGTCCCCTGCATCGGCAGGCGGACTCTCAACCACTGCGCCACCAGGGAAGCCCTAATATCTTCTTCTTGCCTGATTGCTCTGCCTAGGATTTTCAGTGCTATGTTGAATAGTGGTAAGAGTGGGCACCCTTGTCTTGTTCCTGATCTTAGAGGAAAAGTTTTCAGCCTTTCACCCCTTGAGTATGTTAGCGGTGGGCTTGTCATATATAGCCAGTATTATGTTGAGGTATGTTCCTTCAACACCCAATTAGTTGAGGGTTTTTATCATGAAAAGAGTTTGAATTTTGTCAAATGCTTTTGCTGCGTCTATCGAGATGCCCATATCATTTTTATCCTTCATTCTGTTAATATGTGTGTATCACATTTATTGATTTGTGTTTGTTGAACCATTCTTGCATCCCAGGGGTAAATCCCACTTGATCATGGTATATGATGCTCTTAATGTATTGTTGACTCTGATGTGCTAATATTTTGTTGAGGATTTTTACATCTGTATTCATCAGGGATATTGATGTGTAGTTTCCTTGTCTGGCTTTGGTACTGGGGTAATGCTAACCTAGGAAAATGAGTTTGGGACTGTTCCCTCTTCCTTAATTTCTGGAAGAGTTTGAGAAGGATTGCCGTTAATTTTTTAGACGTTTGGTAGAATTCACCTGTAAAACCATTTTAGTTACCTGTTTTAATCTATAGCTTTTGAGCTAATTTTGTGTGTGTACATTAGGTACTTGTAAGTATTTGAATGGGAGTGGATATTATAGAATATTTGAAGTTATGTCATACAATTTTAAGTTATGGAAGTGTAACTAATTACTAGTATTCTGTTCTAATCAGGTAGCAGGACTTAAATAATTTCTTTCTTCTGGGTTTTACCACGCGGTGTGTGGTGTAGTAAAGTTAGCAATTATGGTGTGTACTTCCCCCCACACCCCCTTCACAGATATTTATGGACTATCTACTTTATTCCAGGTACAGGCATACCTCGGAGATACTGTGGGTTCAGTTCCACACAACCACAATAAAGTGAATATTGCAGTAAATCGAGTCATGATTTTTTGTTTACCAGTGCTTATAAAAGTTGTTTACACTATACTGTAGTACATGAAGTGTGCAATAGCGTTATGTCTGAAAAAAGCAGTGCACGTACCTTAATTAAAAATACTTCATCGCTAAAAAATGCCAAAACAGCTACAATAGTGACATCAAATATCACAGATCACCATAACAAATATAATAATCAAAAAGTCTGAAATACTGTGAGAATTACTGAAATGTGAGACAGAGACACCAAGTGAGCAAATGCTGTTAGAAAAATGGCGCCGATAGACTTGCTTCACACAGGGTTGCCACAAACCTTCCATTTGTAAAAAGTGCGGTATCTGCGAAGTACAGTAAAACGAGGTGTGTCCGTACTGTACTGTACTCCTCTTGGGATTGTCCTGAGTAAAATGAGATACAGTCCCTGCCCTCAAGGAGCTTAGTGTCCAGTGCAGTGCTGTCCACCAGAACTCTGTGATAGGGCAGTTCCTGTTCTGAGCCGTCCAGTAGGGTAACCATGGGTCACATGTGGCTTTGATCACTTGTGATGTGGATGGTGCATCTAAAGATCTCAAGTATTATTTGATTTTAATTACTTTAAAGGCACACTGTCTTGCAGCCACTCTGTTAGACCACGCAAGTCTAGTGGGAGAGATGGGCAATTTAATAATTGATAAAATAAGTGAAATGAATTTTTTCACAAATAAATGAAAAAGTGCAACTTTGCTAAGTGCCGGGTAAGAGAGGTACATGATGCTATGACTGTATCACAGGGAGTGGGGAAGGTTTGTCTTTGGAGGTGATGATGGAGGTAAAATTTACAGAATGAGTGGGACCTTAGAGGATGAAAGAGGGAGGGGTGGGGAAATTAGTATTTCATGCATGTGTAAAAACTGTGGCAGGGGCTTCCTTGGTGGCGCGGTGGTTGAGAGTCCACGCCTGCCGATGTAGGGGACACGGGTTCGTGCCCCGGTCCGGGAAGATCCCACATGCCGCGGAGCGGCTGGGCCCGTGAGCCATGGCCGCTGAGCCTGCGTGTCCGGAGCCTGTGCTCCGCAACGGGAGAGGCCACAGCAGTGAGAGGCCCGCGTACCGCAAGGAAAAAAAAAAAAAAAAACAAAACTGTGGCAGAAAGCAAGTTCCGGGAACTTAGTTTTTGAAAAATGTGTGTGTGTGTGTGTGTGTGTGTGTGTGTGTGTGTGTGTGTGTGTGTGTGTCTGTGCAACGAATTTGTTGGGGAGGAAAGGTTTTGGGGGATGATGCTGGCTTGAACTTTTTCTTTAGATAATTCCTAAAATTAGTGTTCTGACTTGAAACTGTCAGCTTTGTGATTTCTGTGATTTGGCTGACTCTTTAATGAAGAAATAATGACTTTCCCAGTCTTTTAGGGATGTGCAGTGCTTGAGGACAGCTGTGAAGAGGGCTCAGACATTCAGACTGTACTTTGAATTTCTTGTTTCTAAAAGAACAAGCATGTGTCATTACTTGGCCTGGGACCATCGCTCTCCCTTTGTTATCTTGTGGAAAAGGCATCCTATTTCCAGTTTCAAATTGGCAGTACTCTGGTTTTGTTTTCCTGATTTTATCCTAAAATAACATATGCTAATTGAGCTATTTCTGTGGCTTTCTTTGGAGAATTGATGTTCATTTATTTGTGTTTCTCTTTAAGTAGAGATGGAATACTACATGTAAACAAGATATAAAAGATGTGTAAAATCCAGAGTGGAAACGTGAGAGCAGCATTTATCAGTGCTGCTGGGACCTTTCCTGTTGATCAGTGATCAGTCTTTCCCAAGGCTGGGGGCAGGGCCAGTCTTTTCCACGTCCAGTGCTCCTTTAAGCAAATCGGTTCTGGACAGACAAAGGGAGCACATCTGGGATTTGAACACATGTCCTCACATCTCTTTTGTTAAAAAATTTTTTATTGAAGTATACTTGACTTACAATGTTAATTTCTGCTGTACAGCAAGGTGATTCAGTTATACATGCATATACATACATACATATATATATATATATTTTTTTGTTTGTTTGTTTGTTTGTTTTTGTTTTTTTTTCTTTTTCAGGTTTTTTTCCATCATGGTTTATCACAGGATATTGATTATAGTTCCCTGTGCTCTACAGTGTGTCCTCAAGTATCTTAATCCTTCACTTCCTTTGAAGATTTCCAAAGAAAAGAAGGTGCCACTTTTGGGCCCCCATTTCAGTTCTCTGTCGCTAGGGGTCCCTGAGATCCTTCGGCCAAGTGTCACCTTTTTCTTTTTTTCTTAACCATCTTTAGAGGGGGAGAAACTCGGTAACGTCCTGAAGCTAAGAGGACCGTCAGATGGTTTAAAAGTGCACTGTAGTTGGCTTCCTGTGTGGCCAGTGACTCAAATGGTGTCACTTTTCAGCAAAGGTGATCATCAGCAACAGGCTCCCAAACAAGATCTCATTGGAAACTGGCTCCTGTAGCACGTCGAACACCTTGTCTGCTGTGCAAAAGTATGGATTTCACACTTAGCCTTGGAGGTGACAGCTGGATGTTACTGTGAGAAAGTGTGCCTTGTACGCACAGCGTTGTGGAACTAGACCTTTGTTTTCTTCTCTTACCTGGGACACCGGAAGGAGATCCTATTCTCAGGTTTTAGGGCTGCAACTTCAAAACACTTTGTCTGTGTGATGCTGCCTCGTTCACAGCATAGGCTTCATGGCAGAATTTCATTCTTCTTTATGACTGAGTAATATTCCATTGTGTATATGCACCACATCTCCTTTATCCATTTGTCTGTTGATGGTCCCTTGGGTTGCTTCCAAGTCTTGGCTGTTGTGAGTAGCGCTGCTTAAGAACATAGGGGTGGGGCTTCCCTGGTGGCACAGTGGTTGAGAGTCCGCCTGCCGATGCTGGGGACGCGGGTTCGTGCCCCGGTCTGGGAAGATCCCACGTGCCGCGGAGCGGCTGGGCCCGTGAGCCATGGCCGCTGAGCCTGCGCGTCCGGAGCCTGTGCTCCGCCACGGGAGAGGCCACGACAGCGAGAGGCCCGCGTACCGCAAAAAAAAAAAAAGAACATCGGGGTGCATGTATCTTTTGGAATTAGTGTTTTCGTGTCTTCTGGATATATACCCAGGAGAGTGGAATTGCTGGATCATATGGTAGCTGTATTTTTAGGTTTTTGAGGAACGTTGTACTGTTTTCCATAGTGATTGCACCAATTTACACTCCCACCAACAGTGTATGAGGGCTCCTTTTCTTGTTGAGTTCCTTTAGTTGAGCATGTGTTGGTGGTAAGTTTGCTCAGCTTTTGTTCTGAAATGTCTTTATGTCACCAGTTATTTCTAAGAATAGGAAGTTCTGCTGTGTACATAATTCTAGATTAGCAGTTAAATTTTCTTAAATACTTTGAAGATGAATTCATACTGTCTAATGGCTTCCATTGCTGTTGAAGTTAGCTGTTGGTGTAATTATTGTTCCTTTGGATACAATCTCCATTTTTCTTTTTCTCCCCCCTCTAAGTGTTTATATCCTTTAATTAAAAAAAAATAATAGATGCAATTCGCATACCATAAATTCACCCATTTAAAGTGTACAATTTAGTAACTTTTAGTATATTCAGAGTTGTGCAATCAACCAAAATCAAAACATTTTTATCGTCCCTAGAAGAAACCCCAAACCCATTAGGAGCCATTCACCATTCTCCCCTCCCCTGGTAACTGGAAATCTACTTTCTGTCTCTATGGATTTACCTATTCTGAACATTTCATATAAATGGAATCATACAATCTGTGGCCTTTTGTGTCTGGCTTCTTCCGCTTAGCATGATGTTTCAGGGGTCATCGATGTTGCAGCCTGTGTCAGTCCCTCATTCCTTTCTGAGGATGAGTAATATTCTGTTGTATGGACAGACTGTTTTTGTTTATCGGTTCGTCAGTTGATGGATCTTTGAATTGTTTCCATTCTGGCTGCTGTGATTAATGCTGTTATGAGCATCTGTGTACACGTTTTTGTGTGGACATGTCCCTGTATGTTTTTTTTTTAGAATTTTATTTATTTTTTTACACAGCAGGTTCTTATCAGTTATCTGTTTTATACGTATTACTGTGTATATATATCAATCCCTGTATGTTTTCAAAAAGATCTTTTTCTCATTTTTCAGTATTCTGCAGGTTTACTGTGTCATTTCTAGGTTTGCGTTTCCTTTTATTGGTCCCATTGAGCTTTTTTGTGCTTTTTGAATTTGAGGATTGACATTTTTTCCATTATGAAAAATGTTCAGTCTGTCTCTCTTCAGATACCAACTTTCCCCAGTTTACTCTCACCTGCTTCCCTAACTCCTGTTCACCTGTGTAGCCTCTCACTCTTCCACGGCCTCTGATGTTCTTTCACATTCCTCATCTTTCTCCATGTGCCACATTCTAGATAATTTCCACTCCTCTTTTTTCCAATTCACTAACTTTTTCTTTTTGCCTAATTTTCTGTTTGGCTCTTTAAAGAGTGTTTAAATTACCCAATTTGTTTTTCACTTCGAGAGGTGATATTTCGGGAGTTCCCTGGCGGTCCAGTGGTTAGCACTCAGCTCTTTCACTGCCGTGGCCCAGGTTCAGTCCCTGGTCGGGGGACTAAGATCCCCCAAGCCATGTTCTTAAATTGCCTGCTCAGTTTTTGATAGGCTCACCTTCCTTATTTATTCCTTTGAATTCCTTTTTATTGTTTGCAAGCATATTAACAACTCATTAATAACTTTCTTGGAAAATCAAATATACACTTAGCATATGACCCAGCCAACTTATTCCTGGATATTGAACCAGGAGAACTGACAGCATATGTCCATACAATGACTTGTACACAGATGTTCAGGGCAGCTTTATTTGTAATAACCACAAACAACCTAAGTGTTCATCAGTAGGTGAGTGGACAACCAAATTGTGTTATATCCACTCACTGGAATACTATTGAGCGATAGAAAGGAGTGAACTGTTGATATGCACAATAACTCAGGATGATTCCGAGATAAGTATGCTGAGTGAAAGAAGCCTGACAGAGAAGAGTAGATTAAGGTACAATATGTATAATGTGTAATGTGTTAACTTCTGGGAAACGCACCCTCATGTCTGGTGCCAGCAGTGGGTAGCTGGCCAGGAGGGTAGCAGTGAGGATGTGCGAGGATGCACGGGGAACCTGGCAGTAGGTGGATATGTTCACCGTCTCAATTGTGTTGCTTGTTTTAGGAATGTCAGAACTCCTCCAATTGTACAGTTGAAACATCTGCAGGTTATGATATGCTAATTGTGTCTCTGTAACGATGTTAAAATGAGAAGCCCTGGTACTGGGTGAGGGTGTCTGGAATGAGAATGCGCGGAGGAGGAAGAGGCTGCAGACATCCCGGGAGGCCGTTCGTGGGGCGAGAGCAGTGAGGCACCAATTGGGCCCCGCAGGAGGGGTGCTTCTCCCCCTACTTTAGCAGGAGGGAAGGCCAGGGGGACGGAGGGAGGGCTGTTTCCGTTTGAATGGTATATGAAGGCCACTGTTTCTACATGAATTATTTTTTCTTCCTAAGCATATCCCACAGTTTCTGAATGAATAAACATACCACTTTCTCTATGGAAATTGAGGATGAGTATTGTCTAATTTCTGAGCCAAATGCTTCTTCTTCTTTGGTTTTCTCGAGGATATGTTATGATAACCAGATGGGCTCTTTGGCACCCACGGACCTTATGAATAATTGAAAAAGCATCTTCAAAATATATTCTACCTGGAACGGCATACCCTGACAAACTCCCACTGGGAGATGGTTGTCTCCTTTGGCCTTTGTAAATGTATTTTATTCCAGTTTGGTTTATTTCACATACCTGTGTCACCAGTGAGAAAAGTGTGTGTTCAGCCTTCAGCATTTGTATCTCTTTTGAAAGTGCACAAAAATGGACACATTTCTGGAGTGGCCCCCTCACCGGAGACGGATGCTAAGCCATTGTGAGGGACCTTGTGGTAGGTTTCGTGGGATGGTGCACTGCAGAGCAGCCTGGCTGGGGAAGTTTCGTGAGCTCACGTCAGGGCTGAAGCATGTTGTTTGTGCCAGTTTTGCTGGGTCATCACAAATCCGACAGTCCTGACTTCTAGTTCTGGCTGTGCCTCTGATGAACTACTAAGTTACTTACCTTCTTGGGACCTCAGCTTCCTCATCTATAGAACTGATAAAACCATGCCCGCCTGGCAGGGCGCGAGGAGCAGCTACCTGACGTGTCCTGAGCGCCCAGTGCTGTGCTGAGCCCGCAGTAAGCACGCAGCCTCCAGCCCTTCTTAGTTGCAGTATTTTTATTGCGACTGCGCTTTTTCTTCCCACCACACGCATCCCACTTTCAGCTGTCATTTCTACCAGTTGTCACCGTGGCTGTGATAAAGCTGACTTCGAGAGACACGTACTATTTTAGCATATAAAATTGTATTTCTGAATTGCCCACAGAGATGCTCTTAATAGAAAAATTGAACACTATAAACAGCAACTGTGAAATTCTCTCTGAAAGCTCACTTTGATTCATGATGATCTACCAGGCTCGTCCCATTCTTAAATACCCTCTGTCCTCCTAAATCCACTCAACTCTGCGGTCTTCCTACGAGGCTGCCTTCGTCTGTTTGTAACTTTTTTGGTCTTGTCTTCCTATCACTTGTCATCCCAGTCTGTTCTCTGTTCTATTTGTGGTAGCCTGTGTTGGCAGGAACATTGGCCGAAATGGTTGAACAGAATTTGCTGCCCTCCGCCCGCCCAGCTGGGAGCGGCCCCTTCCTTGCTCGC
>RJWK010024909.1:0-28049 GCA_004363435.1 Platanista minor | reverse complement strand
CAACCCTCCTACCTCAAGTCCTCCTCCGTTGCCCCCTCCCCTCCCTTCCTTCCTCTTTCTCCTTCCCTCCCTCCCTTCCTTCTTATATTTGCAGCAGAAACTTTTCAGCAAGCAAAACCTTACGTGAAAGCCCAATGTTGGGTTAGGTAATGGAGGCCTTTGTCCTGGTTAGAGGCAACAGCATCCTATAGTCCCACCCACTGGGCTCCCACTTGTGCCTCAGAGGTCCTGGAGGCAACTTGGAGCCTCCAAGGAACAGAGTTTGAAAACCGCTGGCATTGTCAGGTCCGGCAATCTCTGAATAGACGCCTCTGCTTCCTCTTCACGTGCCCCCCTTTCCTCCTCGTCTTCCCTCCCTTCCTTCTCCCTCTCTTTGGCCCTTCTCCTCTCTCCTTTCCTCCCTCCCTGGCAGAGCCCTGGGTCCAGTCTGGCGCTGCTTTTCCTGCCTGGGGGCGAGTGGGCACAGGCCTCATTCCAACACTGGGCAGTAATTTTGGGTCCCTGACTTGGCCAGACAGTGTTTGCCAGTCATGTGAGCAGAGGCCCTGGAGCCAGGCGTTCCTGCCCAGCCCTTTCAACTGTAATCAAGGTGGGGGTTGTGGCACCAACTCCAAAGGGTAGCTGGAGACGTTTTGTTGTTGTCCGGGACGGTGAGGGGCGGGCGAGGGAAGGTCAGGAACGATGTCAGGTGCAGACACATCCTGGGATAGAAAACCCCTCCCCTCCTGCTGAAGGGTGTGGGACCAGAGAGTTGACGCTGCTGTGGGTTGGGATCCTGCTTAAGAAGCCAGAGCCCTCTAAAGTGCCATGCTGCCATGGAACTCTCCAGAAAAGTCACACGAGAGGGCCCTGTTCAGCCACAGACAGGGGAAGCAAGGGCAGTTAGGGGCTGGGTGCCAAGGCCTGAGCCCGAAGCCTACTCCCAGCCGGCTTACAATCACCTGGGCCATTGCCTTGGAGGGGCTACTATGTTCCAGGCACCGGGGATGTGGTTGCAAACAAACAGACACAAATCCCTACCCTCATGGAGCAGACATCTTAGTCAGCGAGACAGATAATAAACAAAAGTGTTATGTAGAATAGACAGAGAGTGAGAAGGGCAAAGGGGAGAAATAAATCAGGGAAGGGGCATAGTGAAGGGAGGGGTGGAGGAGGAGGAGGAGAGAGGTTTGCAATAGGGTAGTAAGGGGTCTCACAGAGGCAGTAACACTTCAGCAAAGGACTGAAGGAGGTGTGGGAGTGACCGATGCAGATATCCAGTGGAAGAACATTCCAGGCCAAAGGAACTTCAAATGCACAAGCCCTGGGGTGGCGATATACTGGCGTGTTTGAGGAGCAGCAGGGAGGTGGCTCTGGCTGGATAGAGCAAGGAGGAGAGTGGTGAGCTATTCTAAGAACTTTAGCTTTTTCTCTGAGTCATGTGGGAGCCAGTGCAGGAGTTGGAGGCAGGAGAGGGGCATGACCTGATGGAACCCTGTTAAGACATCGTCTTGGCTGCTGAGCTGAGAATAGACTAGGGGCAAGGGGAAAAGCCGGGATGGTGACCCAGGTGAGGGATGGTGTTGGCACAGACCAGGGTGGAGGGCTTCTGGATATGCTTGGAAAGTACAGATAACAGGACTCGATGTGGGAGTGAGAGCCCTCTGTGTGCCAGATCCTGAATCCAGGGCCCACCCCTTCAGGAGCTCCCCATCGGGGGTGGGGGGTGGGGCTATGGATCCCACAAGGTAGCCCTGTGTGCAGGCAATTCCAGGGGGCTACAGAAGCCCAGGGGGCAGGCTCTAACCCTGAAATGCTAAAGGGACAGAGAAACTGATCTCTATATAGAGTTTGGGAAGTAGGTCAAAATACGGTCCGAGTCCTGAAGAATCTCAGATAAAGGCAAAAGAAGTGGAGTGTCTGGGCTGTGGGGAGCAGCCTGATTTCCACGTCAAAGTCATACCATCCTCTTCTCTCGGGGCTGCAGGAAAACTGGAGGCCTTCGGAGCCGGTCTCTGGTAGTACTCCCTCATGGAGCAGTCCCCCAGCCATTTCCTTATTTGCTGAGTCAGTCAAGGCACATGGATTAGCCACTCCCTGAGCTGTGCTGGGCTGGCAGGCGGAGCTGGCCAGCTGGTCTCTCTTATCCCATAGGACTTACAAGACTTCCTGGCTAGCAAGACAAAAGAGAGAAGTTGCGGCAGTAGGTGAGTTAGTCCCTGAGAGTTAGGGCAGGTGGAGGGGGGGGGGGGCGGTGCGGAGGGGCACTGGGACCTGGGCTGCCACCAAAGGCGTGGTTAGTTTTCTCATCAAACCCATTTCCCAAACCGGGATCCTCCTTCCCTTTGCCCTGGCCACCTCCAGGGGCTTGAGCCCCCTACTCCTGGTTCTCCGGAAGGCGGGAGTGCAGGGTGCAGGGCTATGTCAAGCCAAGCCAGGGCTCATAAGCTCGAGAGAGGGCAGCTGGAGCAGGCACTCAGCTGCCCCATCTGAGGGACACAGCCCCCCCACCACCACCACCACCAAGCCCTAGTGAGAGGAAAGGGCCAAGGTCCCCTGGCCAATGTCTGGTGCAGGACGCTAGCTCTATGCTTCTCAGGCCAGAGGTATATGGATCTTTCATGAGTCCTACATTATTTAATCTACTGATAGAAGGCAGAGAGCCCATGGAACACTGCCCGCTACCCTCTGTCATCTCGCTTCACACCCTTGTCAGTGAAGCGAATCGCTCGTTCCAGATTCCAGAAGGTCCAGCAACAACAAAACAACTACAGTAGCCGTGGTTGCGCGAGTTTCTCTGCAGAGTAAAGTCTCTGCAGAGTACAGATACACGTTTTGTCTCATTTAAAACCCTACCTCGAGCCAATGAGGCGCCAGCTATTAGTGTGATCATGTTAGAGGTGAGAAGACTTAGGCTCAGAAAACTCGAGTTCCCCGTCCAGCACACACGGCTCAGAAGAAGCAGAGCTGGCATTTGAAACGATCCAGGAGCACATGCTCATTTTGGTTAAGGGTGAGCCCAGAGTCACAAAACCAAAGTTCCCTGGCTGCTCCTGGTGGGGAGCAATAGAGGAGGATGGGAGCCCTTCTTACTGGAGCTCTCCTCCCCTCTCCTCCCCCACCCACCTCACCCAGCTTCCCTCGTCCGTATTTTGCTCTCTTCTCCCTTCGCTGGTTCTGCCGAGCTTGTAGAGGCTGGGGCAAGGGCCCCTCCATCTTCCAGATCTAGAGATGCAAGGCCTGGGGCTGGGGATTACAGGAGGGGAAATGTTTTGACTAGACGATCCAGGGCAGAGTGGAGGATTGGAGGAGTAGGGGGTGTCCCAGGGAAGGAGGATCATGCTTACAGACTTGGGCAAAGCCCCCCAAAGCTACAATGAGGGTCTGACCTGGCTCCAAACCACTGTGGTCTGGCTCCTTCTTGTTAGTAAGGAATGATGAATTTGAGAAATTACTGGAAGGATTGGGGGAAACAATGAATTTCCTCAGCCACACTTGGGGTGGGTTTGAGGAGTGAGGAGGCCTTCCCAAAGGCCCAGAGCCCCATTCCTCAAAATTCTTCTCAAAAGCTTTACGGGGTAGGTACTATCACTGTATCTGCTTTTAAAATGAGGAAGCTGAGGCATAGGGATGTTTAGGAGCTTACCCAAAGTTGTGCCATAAGCGGCAGATCCTGATTTGAACCCAGACAATTTTGCTCGACAGCCATCTGGGTGACTAGCTGAGGTGCTTCCTGAGTTTCTCCTCTGACGGACCGAGGAACAGAGCAGAGCTCCAGGAGGCCCAGCTGTGCCACTTACTCGGTACATGTGGAACCCCGGGCAAGCTCTTTCATCCCTCTGAGCCTCAGTCTCCTCAGCTATAAAATGGGGCGATAAGACAACTCCAGCAAGGTTGTATACGAAAGTACCTCTTCCCTACAGCCCAGGAACAACCCCCTGCTCAGTCCCACATTGTTGGGCCTTGATGGGGTCTGACTGTCGGGCCTGCTTTGTGAATCTCCCAGAGATCTTGGTCCTCCTGTGGCCAGCACCACAGGTTGGCTGGACTGGGAGAGGTGAGGCTAGCGGCTGTGGACCTGGGGTCTGGCCTTGATCTCCTATCCTGGTACTGAGCTCTGATTGGTAACAGTGTCCCAGTCCCAACCTTGCCCACCCCTGCTCTGGTCCCTGGGCACCCTTTCTAGTGCCTCGGTGACCTGCCCAGTCCCCTGAAGCCCTGAGGAAGCTCCGCCTTGCTTTGGCTGCTCCTCTCAAGGACTAGAATTCAGCCTCTCAGCCCCTGTTGGGGTCCTGCCACCCCCTCCTCACCTGCCCCTGGACATTTTGCCATTGGTCCTGTCCTCCCGCTGACTTCCTGTGGGACTGCAGATCCCATGGCTCCCTGCAGGTCCCCTACTACTGACTGGGGCCACCGTCCTTCAGAGAGCCTGTCGGGCCCAGGAAGGACCTGGTTCCTCTCCTCTCCTCTCTGTTGGGTAGGTAAGGCACCACGCCATGAGAAAAAAGAATTAAGGAGTTTCCTACATCCAAGTACAATGGCTGAGTGCTTAGGCTGAGCCAGGAAAGCCTTCTGCCCACCACTGGCATGCCCTCCAACCTCCCCCTCCCAGCCTAGGGGGTGGAAGGAGTGTGGGGAGGAGCACTGGGAGCTGCTCCTCGGCCCTGCAGACCCGATCTAGTTTGTGCCTGGCTCCAGGAGGTAGAGGTCAAATCGCAGCCACGAAGGAGCAGAAGAGAGGAGAGAAGAGGGAGGAGGAGGAAATACGATGAGTCCGCTGGTGGAGAGCCGGGGCCAGGGCGGGCCGGGGAGGGAGGGGGAGCTGGGCCCAGGGCTATTTCTGTACAATAATACAGGGGAAGAGGGCCAAGCTGACAGGACAGTGATTAGTCTTCAGGGAGCAAAGGCGAAGACTCTGCCGGCAAGCCTGGGGCTGGAGGAGCTGGCCCGGGGCCCAGTCCGGTGGGCTGGAGCAATGATTTCAGAGGCCTGGAATCCGAGGCGAGCTGGGCCCATGGACTAGGGAGCAGGAAAGGTGGGAGCAGGGAGAAGGGAGCCAGCCATCCTCCAGGCCCCACCTCCAAGGCAGGAGGCTGGGAAGCGGGTGCGAGTTGGCCTGCCCCTTCGGCCCAGTCTGCCACCACGGGGTTATCTGGCTGCTGGTAGGGGCAGAGTTTCTGCAATCCAAGCTTCCTGGGCTCTGGCCTGTGGGGGAGATGTCGTGAGAAAGAGCCAGGAACACAAGGCTCGGAAACCTCAGGGGAAGAGTCAAGCTTGCTTTTTCTTTCCCACGGGATTTCCAGTCATGGGGGCCGGGAGAGGCGGTGTGAGAGGTCAGGGAGTGGGGAGGGACTGCAACTCATTTCTGCAGCACTGACTCTGTGCTGTGCCTCTTGTACGTTTCCACACTGACGCCTCCTACACACCAGGTGAGGTGGGAGTGCTCACACTTGGTTTACACTGAGAAAGCTGAGGCTCAGAGAAGTGAAGTACTTTGCCTAATAGCATGCAGCTAGGACGCCCAGAGCCGTATTCGGACCCAGGTCCATCGTACTCGAAAGCCCTGGCTTTGGAGACAGTATAGCAAAGTGAGGGGTTAAGAGTCTAAGCTCTCCGCGACTACCGGCTTCGAATCTCTCCCCGGTTCCCTGCCAGCCACGCGAGCTTGGGCAAGTTACTAGCCTCACCTCTCTTAGCCGCAGTTTCCTCATCTGTAAAGTGGAGCTGCTAATAGTACATACCTCCTAAGATTATTTCGAGGGTTCAAGGAGTTGCTATATGTGAAGCGTCCAGAACAGCACACAGTACACAATAACTCGTGCGGAAGGAGTATAATGTGAGTATTCAGCACTGCCCTCCGTGGGCACCATTCGAGAACAGAGTGTGAGAGAGGTGAGGGAGTTGTGTGGGGGAAATACAGGGCGGAGGGTTGCCCCAATCCCTTTAGAACTGGAGTCCTCCCACGTTTGGACAATAGTATCAGGAATCTTCCAATACGGGGAGCCCTTGTGACCCAGAAATTTCACTTCTGGGAATTCATCCTAAGGAAATAATGGGTCAAGAGAGCAAAGATGCAAGTACCAGGATGTTCATTTTCAGGCTGTTCATTATAGTGAAAAACAGGGGCTTGCTTAAATGAATTATGGCATATTCATACACAGCAGCCATTAAAAACAATGATGTCACTCTTTAGGTATTGATATGGAAAGAGATTCCTGATACAGTTGTTAAGGGAATCAGAGCAGTTTGCCACACTCCAGGTATGTGGGGTCTGGGAGAGGAGGTCTTGGAGGGTCAGGGTTGGGGAAGAGAACCCAATCATATTTGAAATTTGTTTGCTGTGAACATTTATTACTTTAATAATTAGAAGAAAACAGCAATGAAACTATTTCCATTTTGAAAAAAATAACCTCAAAGATTCAGAGACTTCCAGCTGGAAAGTGGTTGTATGCCTGTGTCCTCTGGGCATTCAGATGAGGCGCTCCCCGGGCACGAGTGATCTCCCCACTCAGGAGCAGGCCTGTTGTTTCACCCCCTCCCCGTTCTCCCCACCAAGTGGAAGGGCGCAGCAAAGGGGCCTGGTGGGATCAGACAACCCTGCCATTTGCTGCTGAAACAAAGTTTCAAAGTGACCAGCCAAGGCCAGCGCGACCTTCCGCCTCAATTCATTCATTCATTTATTCATTCATTCAAATATCAAACGAGCACCTACTATGTGGCTGGATTAAGTGATGAGGACACAACAGTGAATAAAATAGACAAAATCCTTTGCTCTCATGAAGCTGGTGCTTTAGTGAAGGCAGACAGACAATAAAGACAGATTATACAGAGAGTCTATTGGATGGCAATAAGTGCTCTGGAGAAAAATAAAACAGCAAGTGGTGAGCGTGAACATGAAGTGGGGTTGCAGTTTAAAACTAGAGTGGTCAGGGAAGGCTTTCCCGGAAAAGTGACATTTAAGTCAACACCTCAAGAAGATGAAGGAGTGAGCCACGTGGATAGTTGGAGGAGGGGCATTCCAGGCAGAGGGAACAGCCCTGGGGCTGGCGGGTATTTGGTGTGTTGAAGTACAGAAAAAAGGCCAAACAGGGGTAGCAAAGGGAATAGGAAGGGTACGTGAGTACGAAGAGGGAACGAGCAGGAAAGCAGGCAAGGCTGTACCAGACAGGGAAAGGTTTGGGGTCTTCCTGTGAGTGAAATGGGAGCCAGTACGGGGTTTGGAACAGAGTAGTGCCCACCATTTTAACAGGAGCACTTTGGCTGCTGCCATGCAAACAGGCTGCAGGAGGAAGGGTTAAGGAGAGAAGCAGGGAGACCAGTGAAGGCATTGTTCTGAGCACCTATGGCAGTCATCGACGCAAGAGGTGATGATGGTAGCTCAGACCATGGCAGTGGAGGTTGTGAGGAGTAACTGGCATCATAGTCCCTTTCTACTCTGACAATCTAGGTTCAGATTGCCCCACCAAATCCAGAATGAGCTGTGGCAACCTTTCGTCTTTAGTGAGAATAATACACACAGTGTGTCCCAGTATCAGAATACCCTTCTTAGTCCCTCTAAGCCCCCACCTGCTCCCAGGACCTGGCCCGCCCCTCCGGCCGAGGCTAAGGCTGTCAGCTCCAGGAAGCTAGGGTCTTTTGCCTATTTGGTTCACTGCTGTACCTCCAGGGCCTACAACAGTGTCTGGTACTCACTTGGCACTGAATGAATGAGTAAACAAAGAGTGCTGTGGCAGTCTAGAGGAGGGGGTAAGGAATTCTGCTGGATGGTGGGAGGAGGAGAGGGGTGGGGATGGGTGGGCACATCTGATCTGCCTACTCAGCCAGATCCCTGCAAAGTAATCCGGGACCCCAGAACATACACGCAAGTGCAGGTGGGCCCTTCCCCTCTCAGCCTCGCTGACTGACCATGAGTGTGAATGCTGGCCATCCCATTGCTTGGTCGTGGGAGAAAGAGAAGTGGCCACCTTCCCTTCCTGCTCGGACAGGATCACTCCCATCTTAGAAGTAGGGAAGCAAGTTTAAGGGAATGTATAGAGTCAGGGTCCTGACTGAGGAATAGGAATTGGGGACAGACAGAGTCCAAAGCTTGGGGCCCATCCCAGTTCTGGAAAACAAGTAGAAACCATTTTTCACGCTCCCTCTCTGTCCTCCACTCTCTCCTTCCCTGCCCTCCTGGCACAATCCTCCCCCAAGAGCCTTATTCCCATTCAGCGATATGCCTTCCCAACCTCCCTGTCCTCCCTCTTGCTGATTCTTCACCAGACTCTTCACCAGCCCTTTCGTTCCTTTGAAACCCTCACTCCACTCAGTGGAGCTTCCCCAGTAATCTTGAAACCATCTCTAACCTCCTTTCTTAGCAACCACCTGATTCTCCGCAGACACCATCACCCTCATCTCTGCAATCTGTAGAGGGAAGGGCAGATCGGCTGTCTTCATCAGACCACGGGCACACCATTTTCCTTGTAGGTTATTCATGGTTATGCTGTGAGCCATTAAAGTGATCGGGGGCGGGTCTTACAAAGACTTATCAAGCATGTTACCAGTAAGATAAGGAAGAAACTGTATCTCACTATTGTTTTCTTTTGCACTCTTCTGCTCATTGGCAGATCGAATAAATACATTTAGTGCTGTTCCCTCCCCAAGTCCCACTAAAATGACAGCAAAGAGATTTCGAAGAGACATTAAGTTAAAAGACTAAGAGAATAGCAGAGGAGACAGACAACTGCAACAAAATATTGAAAGTTGGCAAGCAGACAGAAGAGGACCAGAGAAAGGGGAAACCCAGCGTGGCAGTGTGGGAAGCCCAGAAGCAGACTGATTTGTTCCATAAAACTCCAGAACTGCTTAGGAACGAGGTTCACCAGATACCTCTGGAAGTGGTGGTGTATTGGGGCTGAAAACAAGTGGATTGGTTGAAGGTCTGTGTAAAAAAAGTGAGACTTCCAAATCCCTCCTTCCACACTGGCAGAACACCAGAGATCTACTCTCCAGAGAGGCTGGATGTGGAGATGCCGGCCTCAGCCGAAGATAGGGATGCATCACTGAAACAGGAGAATAAGATGATCACCGACATGCTGAACAGTGAGGTCTCCAGCATACTCTTCCTCACTCCACTCCAAGAACACTGGTAGCCATGATACTGTGTCATTTCTACTCCCCTGCAAGAGATTGGAGGCTTCCTTTCTGGGGAATCTGACATTTGGATGTTCCCTAAAAAGCCCAGAGAACTCAGTCTACTGTGATCAGTCTTCTTAGTTCCTCACTCTTAAAAATGAGCTGACACTCAGGGACCACCGGACATTTGAGGAAACCTCTTAAGGTAGAAGACAGAAAGCAAAACACACAGAAAATGAATTCAGCGAAATTAGAAACAGTGCAGGGAACAGAAGAAAACTAAACACAAACAACCACAACATCTCAGTGGCTTGCAACCGCAAGTGACCTTTTGCTCATGTCATACGTTATACGCATGTTGACTAAAGTTCTGCTCTATGTGCTCTTCACTCCAGGATCTGAATCGAAGGAGCAGCTGCTATCTGGGGTATCATCAGGCTCATAGCAGAGAGGAGAGCAAGACGGTAGAATCACACAGTGACTCTCAAAACTTCTGCTCAAAAGTGGGACATGTCAATTCCACTCACCTTACATTGACCAAAACAAGTAACATGTCCAAATCTGATGTCAACAGTGCAGGAAATATAGACAGGCCTGATGGACATGTGTAGCAAATATTTTGTCAATACCAGAACCTATCAGAACTCATGAAACAAAAACAGGAGGCAGTCAAAGAAAAAAGAGAGAGAGAGAGTTTATAAATGACCAATATGAGGACATAAGTACAAAATTAAATAAATGGTTAGGAAGATCAAGTTGACAGCAAGAAGACAACAAGACAAAGGGATGAAAAATAGAGAAAATTAGAACACTCCAATATCTGAATAAAAGGAATACCACCAAGAAAGAACAGAGACAAGAAAGAATAAGAAACTAGTAATGAAATAGTTCATTTGCATTTCTCAGGATGGAAGGATATAAATATCTGAATAGAGAGGGCACAAGTATCCAGCACAGTCAATGCAAAAAGACAAATAACAAGGCACATCCTTTGTGAAATGTTAGTACACTTGACAAAGAGATCCTAAAAACTTCCAGAAAGGAAAAAAAAAAAAAAAAGGTACATACAAAGTCTCAAGGATCAGAACAGTATCGAACGTGAATTCTGATAGATTCTGGTATTGACAAAATATTTGTTACCCATGTCCATCAGGCCTGTCTATATTTCCTGCACTGTTGACATCGGATTTGGACGTGTTACTTATTTTGGTCAATGTAAGGTGAGTGGAATTGACATGTCCCGCTTCTGAGCAGAAGTTTTGAGAGTCACTGTGTGATTCTACTATCTTGCTTTTCTGGGGTTCCAGAAGAGGTGCTTCCAAGGGAAAGATGTTTGAACAGACTGAGA
Source organism: Platanista minor (assembly GCA_004363435.1). NCBI lineage: Eukaryota > Metazoa > Chordata > Mammalia > Artiodactyla > Platanistidae > Platanista > Platanista minor. Next base: position 17,608 of record RJWK010024909.1, on the reverse strand, counting down.
TGAGATTTACTCTTCTGGCAGACAGTTTGCCGATGGATTAGTTATAAGTACACAGAAAATCAATCAAACACACACCAAAATTGAGACAGTTATTAATTCTGGGGAAATACAAAATTTATTCAACAAAGGGCATGTAATCATAGGACACCTCAGGGCTTATAGTTATGTTAATGTCAGCACTGAAGATTGATATAGCTACATCAGGACAATGGCAAGAAGGGAAGTGCTTATGTGTAGTCAGGTGGATGAGAAGAGAGTGAAATCCTTGTCCTCTAGAATGAAAAGTCAGTAGATGATATCTAAACCTGAAAAATCAAGATATATCAGAACATAATTTAGAAATAATGGAGAAGAAGATAAGAAAAATATTTTTCAGCTAAAAGGGATGAAAATATTTGCCTCCAAGGAGAGGGAATTGGGTATAGAAAGTACTAGGGCAGAGATCTGGCTTTTGTTATAAGCCTTTCAAACTAGGTACATTCACAAAATTTTTTTAAAATTTTATTTTCCTAATTCATTGTGAGATTGAATACCTTTTAGCATGTTTATTGGTCATATTTGTAATTCCTCTTTTATAAATTCCCTGATCATATCTTTGCCTATTTTTCTTTTGGGCAGCTTACCTTTTTAAACATTCATTTCTAGGAGTTCATTATAAATTATGGATCCATACATTAATTCATTCAACAAATATTAATTGAACACCTGTTGTATTCCACACACATGGTAAGTGCTGGAGATACAGCAGGCAACAAGATGGGCCAAGTCTTCGCTCTCACGGAGCGCACATCTAAGTGGGGCCAGAGAACAAGTGAACAAATACACAGACACGCTGCTTTCTGATAAGAGTAAGTGCTCTGAGGAAAAGGCAAGAAGGTGACGAGATGGATTGTGAAATGTGGGCGTGGCTTCTTTGGATTGGCGGTCTGAGAAGGTGAAATTTGAGTCATTCAGGCCTCAGGAGGATTTGGAGACAGATGTACCATTTCGGACACCAGAAATAGCAACTGTAGATGTGCTAAAGTGGAAGAAAAAAAGGAGAAGTGATAGAGGAACAGGAGGAAGACCACTGTGAATAAAAGTTTCCAATCATTTCTCCAAATCTGTCACTTGTTTTAACTTTGCTTATGTTGTCTATTCTCACATAGACATTTCAGAATTTTGACGCCATCAAATGTGTCAGTCTTTTTCATTTACAGCTTCTGCTTCTTGTGGCTTCTTTAAAAGAAGATTTTCCCCTACATCAATATTATAACCATACTTTTCAATATTTTTAGAATAGCTTCATAGTTTGCGTTTTACATTTTTGCTTTTAATTTGTCTGTAATCTGATTTTTAAGTGGTGTGAAGAAAGGATCCAATTTGTTTCTTAAATGGATAGCCAATTGCCTCAATACCGTTGATTGAATAGACCATTCTTTCCCTATTGATTTGAAAGGCCACCTTCATTAAATACCAGATTACCCCGTACCCATGGATGTGTTTCTGGTCTCTATTCAGTTGCTTTGTTCTACATCTCTATCCCTGCACTAGGTCTGATTATTAGGCCAGTAATCCTGCCTGAGGCTAAATTGGCTATTCAGGGCCCTTGTCCATTCTGATTGGTCTGAGCTTATGCCACACCCACTGGTATCCATCTTGAACAAGAGCCCTAGCACACACTTTTCATTCCCCGAAATGTATAAAATATTTTGATATGTGGCAAAGCAAGTCGCCCTTTTCATTGTTCTTCCCTTTCAAAATTGTCTTCGCTATTCTTGCACATTTTCTCTCACACGTGAATTTTCGAATCAATTTGTCAAGTTCTGTGAAGACTCCTGCTGGGAATTTGACTGTGATTGAATTAAATTTATGGATCAGCCTGGAAAGAATTGATATCTTTACAATATTGAGTCTTCCCATCCAGGAACATGTATGTTTCTCCATTTACTTAGATCTCTTTAAAAGTTCTTCAGTACAATTTTATAGTCTTCTTTTTATACATCTGGCATGCTTCTTGTTTGGTTTTTTCCTAGATATTTTACAGTTTTGTTGCTTTAGTGAAAGGAGCCCATTTATCTCTTTTATTTCTAGTTGGTTGTTGCCGGGTTCTACTGATTTATTTTCAAATTAACTTCATTTTAAAACAGTTTCAGATTTATAGAAAATTCCAAAGATAGTAGAGAGAGTTCTCATATACCTCACACCTCATTTTCCTTATTTTTAACAACTTAACGTGACTACAGTACATTTGTTACAAGTAATGAACCAATATTAGTACATTATTATTAACTGAAGTCCAGAGTTTATTCATAATTCCTTAGTTTTTCCCTAATGTCCTTTTCCCATTGCAGGAATGCATCCAGGACACCACATTACATTTACTTGTCATGTGTCCTTGGGCTCCTCTTGGCTGTGACAGTTTTCAGACTTTCCTTGTTTTTGACGACCTGGACAAGGAGTTGCAGGGAGTACTGGTCAGGTATTTGATAGAATGTCCCTCAGTTGGGAATTACCTAATGTTTTTCTCTTGATTAGACTGCGGTTGTATGTCTTGGGGAGGAAACACACAGAGGTAAAGTGCCATTTTCATCCAACATATAAAGGGGGCAATTAATAAGACTTACCACTGTTGATGTTAACTCTGACCACCTAGCTGACTTACGTTTGTCAGCTTTCCGCATTGTAAAGTTACTCTCTCCCCTTTCCACACTGTACCCTTTGGGAGAAATGACTATGGGCAGCCCATACTTAAAGTGTGGGGAGCTATGATCCATTTCCTCGAGGGCAGAGTATTTACGTAAAATACTCGGAATTCTTGTGCACAAGAGATTTCTCTCCTCTCCATTTATTAATTTATTGGGTCATTATATCTATCAGTATGGACTCCTAGATATTCATTTTATACTTTGAGTTGTAAAATCCGATACTACTTTCTTGGTTTTGTTGCTCATATTTTTACTTTGTCCATTGGTCACTCTTACAGTTGGCTCTTGTGCTCCTTTAACATCCCCCCAACAATGTGTGGGTTTTGTTTTCTTGTTTTTGGGGGTTTTTTTGGGGGTACTACCTTATTTTCTGATACTGTAAGATGCTCCAGGTTTATCTTGTATAATTCCTGCACCAGCCCTGAAATCAGCCATTTCTTCAAGGATCCCTGGTTCCTTTTATTGGAGGATGGCATTACAAAACAAGATCTGGGCACTAGGTGTGCCCGTTGCTACCAAAGTATCATTGCCTCTAGGCTCTTGCAGCTGACACAACAAAGAAATACCTGTGTGTACACTAGCCCGTGTGTATACACATATCTATAAATGTTTCTATATGTAACCATCCAGATCGATATATCAAGCTAAACATGAGTTCACACTGGTGTCCTCAACTCTAATCCATTACCACATGGATGATTACCACACTACACACCTATTAGAATGGCTAAAATTCCCAAACTGACCATACCAATTGCTGACGAGGCTGTGAAACAATAAGATACTCCAGGTTTCTCCACTGTAAAGTTATTTTCCCCCCTTTCCATATTGTACCATTTGGGAGTACAGTATATATATATATATATATATATAGAGAGAGAGAGAGAGAGAGAGAGAGAGAGGTATATATATATATATATTCCCATACACTATACATGTATAGTGGTGTTAGAATTGTTAAACCATATACCCTTGTGGGAAACAACTTTATCAACTGGAGTATAGTGCTTATGTACAGGGTTGGTTTTTGTTGTTTTTTTGTTTGTTTACATTGTCTTACAGACTCTGCTGATTTCCAAAGTTACTGTGGTCAATACCTTTTCCCCTCGCTGTCCTTCAGTGAAATTGTTTCATATGTTTGCAGTACGGTTAGATTCTCTTGTAACATTCTGCATTCCATCCTGGGATCCCCAATCTCTTAAATGATTTTTTTAATTTGCATACATTAAGATTCCCTCTTTGTGCTGTAAAGGTCTACGGGTTTTGAAAAATGCAGTTATATATCCACCACTACATATCATACAGGCATTTTCACCACCCTAAAAGTCCCCTGGCTTCACCTATTCAACTCTTACCCTCTCCCTTTGAACCGCTGCCAACCACTGACCTTTTTACTCTGACAGTTGCTATAGCTTTGCCTTTTCCAGAATGTCATATAATTGTAATCATATAGTATGTAGCCTTTTCATACTGGCTCCTTTCACTTAACAGTATGAATTTAAGATTTACCCATGTCTTTCTGTGGCTTGATAACTCACTTCTTTTTAGCAAAAGAATATTCCGTTGTCGGGATGTACCACAGTTTGTTTATCCATTCACCGGTTGAAGAACATCTTCGTTGCTTCCAGTTTGGGACAACTATGAATAAAGCTGCTCTAAAGCTTTGTGTGCAAATTTTTGTGTGGGCATAAGTTCTCAAATCAGTTAATACCTAAGACGGCAATTGCTGGATTATACGCGAAGACAATCTTCAGCTTTGTAAGAAACTGCCAAGCTATGCCTTCCCAGCAGCAATGAGAGTTCTTATTGTTTCACATCCTCATCAGCAACTGGTATGGTCAGTTTGGGAATTTTAGCCATTCTAATAGGTGTGTCGTGTTGCTTTAAGCAATTCCCTAATGAAATATGTTGCTGGTCATATTTTCATATGCTTATTTGCCATCTATAGATCTTCTTAATGAGGTGTCTGTTCAAATTGTTCACCCATTTTTAATTGGTTTGTTTTATTTTTGCATTTTGAGTTCTTTGTGTATTTTGGATACAAGCCCTTTATCAGATATGTTATCAAATTTGTGGGCATAGAGTTTTTCATAGTATTTCTTTTTGTGTGTGTGTGTGTGTGTGTGTGTGTGTGTGTGTGTGTTACGTGGGCCTCTCACTGTTGTGGCCTCTCCTGCTGCGGAGCACAGGCTCCGGACGTGCAGGCTCAGCGGCCATGGCGCACGGGCCCAGCCGCTCCGCGGCATGTGGGATCCCCCCAGACCGGGGCACGAACCCGTGCTCCCTGCATCAACAGGCAGACGCTCAACCACTGCGCCACCAGGGAAGCCCCCATAGTGTTTCTTTCTTATACTTTTAATGTCCGTGAGATCAGCAGTGGTAATCCCTCTTTCATTTCTGATATTTTTGTAATTTTTGTATTTTCTCATGTTAGCCTGACTAGATGTTTAGCAATTGTATTGATATTTTCAAAGGACCAATTTTTGGTTTTGTTGATTTTCTCTGTTTTTTTCCGATTTTTCAATTTCATTGATTCTGTTCTAATTTTTATTATTTCTGTTCTTCTCTCTTTAGGTTAAATTGCTCCTCTTTTTTCTAGTGTCCTAAGGTGGAAGCTTAGATTCTAGATTTTAGATTTTTCTTCCTTTCTGTTATATGCATTGAAAGCTATACATTTTCCTCTTACCACCAATTTTGCTGTATCTCAAAAATTTTGATATGCTTTATTTTCATTTTTATTTAGTTCAAAAATTTTTTAAATTGCCCTACATTTCTTCCTTGACTGACACGTGTCATTTAGAAGTGTGATGTTTAATCTCCAAATATTTGAGGCTTATCTATTGAATTTTTAATCTTAATGTTTTAATATGTTTGGTAAAGCTGAAGTTTTACTTGCTCTAATAATTTTTCAGTTGTTTCTCTTAGATTTTCTACGTAGACAATAATGTCATCCAAACAGATAGTGATAATTTATATATTAGTTTCTAATATTTATACTTTTTAATTTATATTTCTTACTGTATTACTTTGGCCGGGATCTTCAGTACAATGCTGAAGAAGAATGATGATGATGGTGGGCAACCTTGTCTCGTTCTTGATTTTGGTAAGAAAACATCTAATAATTAACCACCATGTGTGATGTGATGTTTCCTGTAAATTTTTGGTTTCATCCAGTTTTCTGAGAGTTTTGTTTTGTTTTAATAAGAAACGAGTATTCAATGCTGTAACTTTTTTAAAAAGCATCTATAAAAGTAATGGTGTAATTATTCCCCTTTAATATGACAATATAGTGAATTACTTGATGCATATTTCTGATGTTGATCGGCACTGGGAGGTGGGTTTAAATCCCAGCTTTTCCTCCACTTACTAGCTGTGAATTTATGTAACCTCTACCCTCAGTTTTCTAACCAATAGGTGCTGCCTCAGGAGGCTGTTTTGCAGAAAATATTAATAAATACATACATACACACATACATACATACATAAATTTATTACACAAAATATATATTATATAAACAAACTAGAACCCAGAACAGATCTTAGTACATAATAAGTACTAAATACTATTAAAAACTATTGCTTTCTTGGTGGCAAATTCTACAGGCTTATGATTCATTTAGCATGTTGTTAGATTCTGTTCACTAAACATTTATTTATGGCTTCTTCATTGGTGTGATTAGCTGTAATATTCTTTGCATATCTTGTTTTTGTCCACCTTCAGAATCAGGGTTATGCTAACTTCCTATAGTGAGTTGGATAGCGGTCCATCTTTTCCTATGCTCAGAAACAGTTTATATAATAAAGATATCTGTTGTCTATACCTGTGTTAGTTATATATTGCTGTACAATAAATTATCTGAAAACTTAGTGGCTTAAAACAACAGATATCTATTACCTCCCTGTTTTTATAGATCAAGAAACCAGAGACAGTTTAGCTAGATACCTCTGGCTCAGGGTTTCTCACAACCTACAGTCAAGGTGTTGACTGGGGTTGCAGTCATATCAAAGCTTGACTGGGGAAGGATCTACTTCCAAGCTCACTCATGTGGATGTTGGCAGAATCCAGTTCCTTGTGGGTTGTTGGATTAAGGACCTCAGTTCCTCCCTGAGTGTTGGTCAGAGGACTTCCTCAGTTCCTCGCCATGTGAACCTCTGCATAGGGCAGCTCACGACATAGAAACTTGCTTCATCAAGGCCAGCAACGAAAAACCAAACAGTGCCAGCAACACAGAAATGACCTAATCTTTTTCTAACCGAATCATGGAAGTGACAACCCCACCACTTTTGCCGCAATCTATTTACTAAAAACAAGCCACAAGGTCCAGTCTGTACTCAAGGAAAGGAACTTAAGCAAAGGTGTGAATAGGAGCAGGTAGGGATTATTGTGGGCCATTTTAGAAGCTGTCTCTCACCACTTTTACAGGTAGATCTTTGACTATACTTTCAATTCCTTCTATGGTTATTGTTTAACCAGTTATACACCACTTAGAAAATTTTGATGATTTATGATTTCTTAGCAAGTGATTTCATCCAGGTTTTCAAATTTATTGGTAAAAGAAAACAATTTTCTCTGGAGCTGAAGTTCATTCCTATTATTATGTATGCCTTACTTCTCTTTTTCTTTATCAGAAAGAACATTCACCTATTTCATTGATCATTTCAAAGAGCCAGTTTTTAATTTATTGTTCAACTATTTTTTTGTATTTTCTCCCATTGATTTCTGCTTTTATCTTTATTAATTACTTCTGTTTACTTTTGTTTAGCTTATTTGTGTTTCTTTCTTAGCTCTTAATAACTTAACTTACTTATCTTCACTATTCCTTGTTTTTTTAAATAGATGCATTTAAGACCATGCATTTTCCTCTGAGTACTACTTGGCTACACCTCACTGGTATTGATATATATAGATCTTATTGTTTTTCATCTTGTATTGATATGTAATTTTCAATCTGATTTTGTCTTTGACCAGATTAGAAGTGTGGCTTTCCCCTTATTTCCAGGGGCATGGATTTCAAACCATTACTTTGTTGTTAAATGTAATTTTATCGCCCCTGTGGTTAATATGATTTTTATTATTTGGAATTTGTTGACATTTCCCTTTGGGCTTAATATATCATCCATCTTTGGAAGTATTCAATGTGCATTTGAAAAGTGTGTGCATTTTGTTAGCTAGAACAAGCATACATATGTTCACGTTTGTTAATTGTATTATTTAAATTTTAGTTTATTTACTATTTTTTTAACATCTTTATTGGAGTATAATTGCTTTACAATGGTGTGTTAGTTTCTGCTTTATAACAAAGTGAATCAGTTATACATATACCTATGTTCCCATATGTCCTTATTTAGTTAGTAGGTTTGTTCGTAAGTCAGCACCTGATGTGACAATTTCTGCAGAAGTTGGGTTTTTCACACTACAGTTGTGGTCTTGCTGATCTCCATTTTAAGCCTATGTTGTAAAGGCTTATAGGTAAATCTTTGTGGTGGCATGTACCTATCATCAATAAAATACCCTTTATCTTTTAAAATGCTTTTTGCTTTGAATTCTGTTTTGTCTGACATTAATATTGCGACATCTGTATTCTTTTTAATGGCTCGAGTATATTTTTCAATTCTTTTATTTTCAACCATTTTGTGTAATTTTGTTTTACATACGTGTCTTGTAAATGGTTTCAAAAGTATACATTTTCTTTCTAAGGTTGACCTGTACATTATTAATACGCATACTAAAACACACACATTTTCTGTCAACATTTAGCATTATTCTGTATCTCTAGTCTCCCTCTAAACAAGGCAAGAAATATAATTTGCATTTTCTTACCTCTGCTCCCTCTTTACCAGACACTGCCCATGCTGCCACCCTAATCACTTCTTGTATTGATATCTTCTCTTACATATTGACTGATTTCTTTGCTCATTGCTTCTTACACCCTACTTGTGTAGCTGTCTCTTAGTGGTACATATCCACTATTGATTATTTCAGAGGTGATTTGTGACTGATAAAATTTCTGAGTGCTTATTCAAGAAAATGCATTTATTTCACCCTCTTCATGGTCTCTTTGTATTGGTCAAGTATATTCCAGAAGGGCAATATTTAAAAATACATAGTATATTTCATTTCTAGAGGTATGGGATATGAGGAGTCCTAGGTGTACTCAGTCCATCATTTTACTCTCCCATACCTGTTTCTTACCTCAGGTCTCTGTGGACCAGGGCTGGGAAAACTGCCCTTCTACCATCCCTTGCTATGCTCCCCTGTCACCACCATGAAGATCTGTCAACTACCGGGACACAGATTGGGCCACCAATCAGTAGGTCAAGTCACTATGCAGCACAGTCAGGATAAAGGTGTCGATTGTTCTTCTTCTCTTTTCCCATGTAGCTGGAGCCATGTGCTAGCTTAAAAACAGCTTTTGATGAGCCATTACTCTTTTTTGTCTCTGTCTTTCCCGAAGCCAATAAGAGTGAGCTAAGAGCTGAGATTCAGGTTTGGCCTTGCGGTAGGAAGAGATCTCTAGTCTAGAGTCCACAAGATCCAGCCAAGCGCATCAGGGCTTGTACTGAGGTTTGAGACCCAAAGCCCCACTAACCATGAAGTGCTACTTTGCTTTCCTTTGTTATTGTTCTATGTGAATATATCTCCACCTGGGAACCTCGTGGGGAGGGCCGGCTTTCGTCTGGGGCAATGTATTGGTGTTCCCAGGTCCCTTGGCCACAAGAGAACACTAACTGCACTATATTTCCAACAATAGCTTCATGGTAATATTATTGCAGTTCCATTTCTTTAAAGATATAAAGAGTAAAATTGAATCCAGCACCACCAAGCCAGCTTTACAACAAATGCTAAAGGAACTTCTCTAGGCGGGAAACACAAGAGAAGGAAAAGACCTACAGTAACAAACCCAAAACAATTAAGAAAATGGAAAGAGGAACATACATATCGATAAGTACCTTAAATGTAAATGGACTAAATGCTCCAAACAAAAGGCATAGACTGCCTGAAGGGATACAAAAACAAGACCCATATATATCCTGCCTACAAGAGACCCACTTCAGACCTAGGGACACACACAGACTGAAAGTGAGGAGATGGAAAAAGATATTCCATGCAAATGGAAATCAAAAGAAAGCTGGAGGAGCAATTCTCATATTAGAAAAAAAAATAGACTTTAAAACAGAAACTATTACAAGAGACAAAGAAGGACACGACATAATGATCAAGGGATCAATCCAAGAAGAAGATATAACAATTGTAAATATTTATGCACCCAACATAGGAGCACCTCAAAAACATAAGGTAAATGCTAACAGCCATAAAAGGGGAAATCAACAGTAACACAATCATAGAAGGGGACTTTTAACATCCCACTTTCACCAATGGACAGATCATCCAAAACGAAAACAAATAAGGAAACACAAGCTTTAAATGATACATTAAACAAGATGGACTTAATTGATATTTATAGGACAGTCCATCCAAAAACAACAGAACACACTTTCTTCTCAAGTGCTCATGGAACATTCTCCAGGATAGATCATATCTTGGTTCACAAATCAAGCCTTGGTAAATTTCACAAAATTGAAATTGTATCAAGTATCTTTTCCGACCACAACACTATGAGAGTAGATATCAATTACAGGAAAAACCCTGTAAAAAATACAAACACATAGAGGCTAAACAATACACTACTAAATAACCAAGGGATCACTGAAGAAATCAAAGAGGAAATCAAAAAATACCTAGAAACAAATGACAATGAAAACACGAGTACCCAGCACCTATGGGATGCAGCAAAAGCAGTTCTAAGAGGGAAGTTTATAGCAATAAAATCCTACCTCAAGCAAAAAGAAACATCTCAAATAAACGACCTAACCTTACAGCTAAAGCAACTAGAGGAAGAAGAACCAAAAAACCCCACAAAGTTAACAGAAGGAAAGAAATCATAAAGATCAGAGCAGAAATAAATGAAAAAGAAATGAAGGAAGCAACGGCAAAGATCAGTAAAACTAAAAGCAGGTTCTTTAGAAGATAAAAACAATTGATAAACCATTAGCCAGACTCATCAAGGAAAAAAGGGAGAAGACTCATATCAATAGAATTAGAAATGAAAAAGGAGAAGTAACAACTGACCCTGCAGAAATACAAAGGATCACGAGAGATTACTACAAGCAATTATATGCCAATAAAATGGGCAACCTGGAAGAAACGGACAAATTCTTAGAAAAACACAACCTTCCGAGACTGAACCAAGAAGAAATAGAAAATATAAAGGGACCAATCACAAGCACTGAAATTGACACTGCGATTAAAAATCTTCCAACAAACAAAAGCCCAGGACCAGACGGCTTCACTGGCGAATTCTATGAAACATTTAGAGAAGAGCTAACACCTGTCCTTCTCAAACTCCTCCAAAATATAGCAGAGGAAGGAACACTCCCAAATTTGTTCTACGAGGCCACCATCACCCTGATACCAAAACCAGACAAAGATGTCACAAAGAAAGAAAACTACAGGCCAATATCACTGATGAACATAGATGCAAAAATCCTCAACAAAATACTAGCAAACAGAATCCAACAGCACACTAAAAGGATCATACACCATGATCAAGTGGGGCTTATCCCAGGAATGCAAGGATTCTTCAATATATGCAAACCAATCAATGTGATACACCATATTAACAAATTGAAGGAGAAAAACCATATGATCATCTCAGTAGATGCAGAAAAAGCTTTCGACAAAATTCAACACCCATTAGTGACAAAAAAAACCCTGGAGAAAGTAGGCATAGAGGGAACTTACCTCAACATAACAAAGGCCGTATACGACAAACCCACAGACAACATCGTTCTCAGTGGTGAAAAACTGAAACCATTTCCTCTAAGATCAGGAACAAGACAAGGTTGTCCATTCTCACCACTATTATTCAACATAGTTTTGGAAGTTTTAACCACAGCAATCAGAGAAGAAAAATAAATAAAAGGAATCCAAATCAGAAAAGAAGAAGTAAAGCTGTCACTGTTTGCAGATGACATGATACTCTACATAGAAAATCCTAAAGATGCTATCAGGAAACTACTAGAGCTAATCAATGAATTTGGTAAAGTAGCAGGATACAAAATTAATGCACAGAAATCACTTGCATTCCTATACACTAATGATGAAAAATGTGAAAGAGAAATTAAGGAAACACCCGCATTTACCGTTGCAACAAAAAGAATAAAATACCTCGGAATAAACCTTCCTAAGGAGACAAAAGACCTGCATGCAAAAAACTATAAGACATTGATGAAAGAAATTAAAATTGATACAAACAGATGGAGAGATATACCATATTCTTGGATCGGAAGAGTCAACATTGTGAAAATGAGTCTACTACCCAAAGCAATGTACAGATTCAATGCAATCCCTATCAAACTACCAATGGCATTTTTCACAGAACTAGAACAAAAAAAAAATCACAATTTTGTATGGAAACAGAAAAGACCCCGAATAGCCAAAGCAATCTTGAGAATGAAAAACGGAGCTGGAGGAATCAGGCTTCCAGACATCAGACTATACTACAAAGCTAGTACGGTACTGGCACAAAAACAGAAATATAGATCCATGGAACACGATAGAAAGCCCAGAGATAAACCCACGCACATATGGTCACCTTATCTTTGATAAAGGAGGCAGGAATGCATAGTGGAGAAAAGACAGCTTCTTCAGTAAGTGGTGCTGGGAAAACTGGACAGCTACATGTAAAAGAATGACGTTAGGACACTCTCTAACACCATACACAAAAATAAACTCAAAATGGACTAAAGAACTAAATGTAAGGTCAGAAACTATCAAACTCTTAGAGGAAAACATAGGCAGAACACTCTATGACATAAATCACAGTAAGATCCTTTTTGACCCACCTTCTACCAAAATGGAAATAAAAACAAAAACAAACAAATGCGACCTAATGAAACTTCAAAGCTTTTGCACGGCAAAGGAAAACATAAGATGAAAAGACAACCCTCATAATGGGAGAAAATATTTGCAGGTGAAGCAACTGACAAAGGATTAATCTCCACAATTTACAAGTAGCTCATGCCGCTCAATATCCAAAAAACAAACAACACAATCCAAAAATGGGCAGAAGACCTAAATAGACATTTCTCCAAAGGATTGCCAACAAAGACATGGAAGGATGCTCAAACACCACTAATCATTAGAGAAATGCAAATCAAAACTACAATGAGGTATCACCTCACACCAGTCAGAATGGCCATCATCAAAAAATCTACAAACAATAGGGACTTCCCTGGTGTCGCAGTGGTTGAGAGTCCGCCTGCCGATGCAGGGGACATGGGTTCGTGCCCCAGTTCAGGAAGGTCTCACATGCCGTGGAGCTGCTGGGCCCGTGAGCCATGGCCGCTGAGCCTGCGCGTCCGGAGCCTGTGCCCCACAACGGGAGAGGCCACAACAGTGAGAGGCCCGTGTACTGCCGAAAAAAAAAAAAAAATCTACAAACAATAAATGCTGGAGAGGGTGTGGAGAAAAGGGAACCCTCTTGCACTGTTGGTGGGAATGTAAATTGATACAGCCACTGTGGAGAACAGTATGGAGGTTCCTGAAAAAACTAAAAATAGAACTACCATAGGACCCAGCAATCCCACTACTGGGCATATACCCTGAGAAAACCATAATTCAAAGAGTCATGTACCACAATGTTCATTACAGCTCTATTTACAATAACCAGGACATGGAAGCAACTTAAGTGTCCATCGACAGATGAATGGATAAAGAAGATGTGGCTCATGTATGCAATGGAATGTTACTCAGCCAAGAAAGGAAACAGTTTAAAAAAATCCAAAACAAATGAAAAAAACACACATAGACTAGACTATCAGATGCACTTACTGTGCTTTCTCTTGGCCTAGTTGCTAAGCTGCTGCCTCTCGGTCTACATTAACACAGCAGCATCGTTGGAAAGTTTTCATTTTGATCATCACTGGTAGTGTCACTGCCTTTTTTCCATGGCAGCTAAGTAGTGTTCTGGAGTGCCTGTTACTCAGTTATAATCAAAGTGGTAAAGTGACTTGGGGATTTCGTAGGATCCAATTTACCAAGGTGTTATACTAACCCATGAAGGGCATGATTATCCCAGACTCATTTACTCATTCAACACATTTTCCCTAAGTCTCTACCTGACAACCACCTAAGGTCTCTTCTAACTCCACCATTTCATGATATAGGGTATCTCCAATCTCTCTTATATTAGTGAGGCCCCTTTTGGTCACGAGTGGCAGGGACCCGACTCAAACTGGTCTAAACCAAAATGGGATCGTGTTAGTTCACATAAATGAAAAGTACAAGAGTAGTCTGGTCAGGCACTGCTAGATCCCAGACCCAAATGAAGTCTATCCATGTCTTGGAAGCCCATTTCTCCCTGTAGGCATCATTCACAGGTAGACTCTTCTCACAGAGCTCCTGAAACTCTAGGATTATGTCTTCTGGCTGATCAATCCCCAGAGTCTCTTTCCTTATACTTTTATCAAACGTTCCAGGGAAGATTTGCATTGGCCAAGCTGGCCTCCCGTGGCTCTGCATAAACCAATCACTCTATCCAGTGTGATGGAAAGCTCTGATTGGCTCACATGAGTGGGAGGGGTGGTTTCCTATGTAAATGTGGGGTGCTGTTATTAGAAGAGAAGGAATGGATGCTGAGCAGGTGGAAACAATGGTCTTCTGCATTTCTCATTTTACAGATAAGAAAATTGAGACCCAGAGAAGGGTAGGCACTAGCCCATGATTCAGTGGCCTTTGTATCAGGCAACGTTAAGTGACTTTTGCAGGCCAGGAGTTATGAGCAGCTGCCTCCTGCTTCTGTTCTAGCATCTTCTGTTCTAAGACATCTCTGGTGGCAATTTTGAAGTTTTCAAGGTCAGAAGAAGTTGGGGGTCTGGCAGGGTTGCCAATGTGTGTTGTGAAAAAACGCTGTGGGATGGAAATCAGGATACGTGGATGCTAGTCCTAGCTCTGCCACTAATTTTGTGAGTAAACTTGAGCAAGCCCACTTCTCACCCTAGGCCTCAGTTTCGCCATCTGTAAGCCGAGAAGGTTGGATTGAATGGTCTGAAAAACATCCTATAAATTGGTGCTTTTGTTCCACTCTTGGGGAGGGAGGGAGAGAAGGCAGAAGCCCGAGAGGGAGTCCCTCCTCTCCATCTGGAACTGTGTGGAATTTCTTGCAGTGGAGACATTTAACCTGACTTTAATTTGAGTTGAAACGTCTGATATTTCTGATAGTAATAACATGCCCTGGATGGGCAGGGGGGAGCAAGGCCCCCTGAAAAGAACACCAAAAAAACCCCTCTCTGTTCCTCCTCTTGAAGCACTGCCCCCAGCAGGCGCGGGTCCCAGCACCAGGCCCAATGAAGTAGGTGTTCCTGAGAAGCTGGGGTTGGAGGAATCCATCCTGGGCTGGCAGGCAGCCAGGCTGGCTGTATGGCAGGCTTTCGGCACCTCCTTCTGCCTTCAGCCTGCCCTGTCCTGCCCTACTAAGCTTGTTGGCTGACTTCAGGCTGGGCCAGGAGCAGTGGAGCGCTAGGGTGAGGGTCAGACAGTGGGTGGTGCATAAGGTGCCACCTGAGGTGTCAGGCACATGTCCTGGCAGAGCAGAGGAGAGAAGCAGTGTGAGCACATGTGTGTGTTGGGGTGGGGAGCAGAGGGGGGAGTGTTGGTAGGACAAGAGCCACGATGGCCTCTACTAGGTGTGATGGTCCCTCCCTACATATCCACCCCCTGCCCCGAACTGGGTCTATCTTTACACACAAGCATCTCCTCCTCAATGAGGGGTCCTGTCAGTTGCCAGCCCATCCTTTCCTGCTGTGGTACAGATATTTCACTTCCCTCTATCACAAAATAAGTCTTAGCCCAGAGAGGTGTGGGGAGTGGGGTGACTCCTTCAGCAGACGATGCAGCTAAAATTTCTCAGCTCTTCACTACATGGGCCAAGCGCACTGCATGTTAAACAATGAAAGTGGCAGTCCTGCCTTGTGTCTAACTTTGTCCCCTCATACAGTATTTATTCACCTCTGGAGATGATAGCAAACTGCTGGTCATGAACCACTACCTAAATAGCGCCTGGAGTCAGGGACTAAGTGGTTCCCTTGCCGCCCCTCCTCTAGGTTTCCCATCTCACCCCCAGCCTGTTTTCCCGCCTTAATGATGCTTCTGTGATGGGGTGATGAGTGGGCACTGGAGAGCCCATGCTGACCGACTAGCCCAGAGCAGGCAGCCCTCCAACTACCCACAGCGCTCAGGCGAGGGGCAGGCGGCGGGTGGGGAAAGAGGGCTTTCTTCCCCCCTTTAAATATATATATATTTAAGCAAGGAAACAGATTTCACTTTCAATCTTCTTTCCAAGAGATTGTTATAAACAAAAGCAGGTCTGGGGCTGGAGGAGGAGGGGGAAGAGAGGAAAACGATTTGAGAGATTAAGGAGGCGGCCACGACAGCGTCCCCTTTTAAACCTCAATAAGGTTGTTTTTATTGGTCGTTTTTTCCTCCTTCCCTCTCCAGCCAGCATTACTTAAAAGGAACATTATGTTATCACAAATCAGATTTCCAAACATCATCTCCAGGTCACTGTGAACAGCTCAGCAATTTGGCTACAGATTCCTGGAGAAGGCGTCCCCTTTAACCTCAAACTCAGGAGGGAGCTGCCCCCATTGCAAATGCCGGGGGAAGCCCTCCCGGTTGGTTGATCGAGAGAGGAGAGATGCAGGGCCTGGAGGACTGGAGGCGGAGCCGGGGGGTGGGGGGTAGGGGTGGGGGTTGCCCCTGTGCCTTCAGGGAAGAAAGCACCGCTCGCCACGGGAGCATCGCTCACCGCAGGCGCACCACTCACTCCCACGCAACCCCACCTCCACTCCATATGCCTTAAGGGGGTAGCCGGGTTGCCGCGGGAGAATCTCACTGCCCCTTGGAGGACATCCTTGACTCTGCTGGGTGGGGGGCTGGACCCTGGTGGAGTAATGTGGGTTTCATTTTTCCTCTGCCACAAACTTGGGGCTTATCGATGCCACGGAGCTGCCAGGGGAGATTAAAGTCAAGGCTGGCGCCCTAGTTCCAGTGCGTGGTGAGAGACCACAAGTATTCCAGCTGGGCTGGTGCGGGCCAGGGTGAGAGAAGGGTGAGGCTGAGGAGGGTGGAGCCGCTGAAGGGCTTCTGGAAGAGTGATGCTGCCCCCATGGTCTATTCCCTCTGGCCAGCCTGGTGAAGACCAGACTTCACCCTCCACCTTACGCGCCCATCTCAGTATCGGGCAACAGTGGATGGGGAGAGGAGAGAAAAGGCAGGCCAGGAGGTGTCTGAGGTGTGTAGACCTCAGTTGGAACTATAGCGGGAAGGATTTGGGCTCATCACAAAGGATCCCCAAATGGTGAACGTTTGGAATCAGTGAAGCAATTTTTCTCACAAAGAATTGAGGCGAACCAGTGACCTGCAAAGAGCTGGGGATCTTGGCATCTTACCAAATGGAAATAGCTGAGTGACAATAATTGGGATTGTGGTCCCTGCCTGTCCTGTACATCTTCCACCACCATAGCACTGAGCTAGCCAAGCACAAAAGGTTAAACTGCAGGCCCTCAAGCCAAAACATTCTTTGAAGGATCCTATGTCCATCCACATTTGAGCACTTCCCAATAGTCCTGAGGTGCAAGAAATAGGACCTCCACTTTGTAGATGGAAACACAGAGGTCCAGAGAAGAAGTGGCTCATGAAGACTGCCCAGGGAGTGAGTAGTGGAGTTGGAACGGGGCCTGAGATCTCCTGACCTTCACCGCCAAGCTCTTTCCTTTGGCCCTCACCATAACAGACAGACCTTTGCAGGCCAGCCTTTGTTCCAATGACTTCCTAAATGAAGCAGGGGACAGAGCAGAGG
>RJWK010024908.1:0-28049 GCA_004363435.1 Platanista minor | reverse complement strand
TCTGAAGTGGGTCTCTTGTAGACAGCATATATATGGGTCTTGTTTTTGTATCCATTCAGGCAGTCTATGTCTTTTGGTTAGAGCATTTAATCCATTTATATTTTAGGTAATTATCAATATGTATGTTCCTATTACCATTTTCTTAATTGTTTTGGGTTTGTTATTGTAAATCTTTTCCTTCTCTTATGTTTCCTGCCTAGAGAAGTTCCTTTAGTATTTGTTGTAAAGCTGGTTTGGTGGTGCTGAATTCTCTTAGCTTGTGCTAAGGTTTTAATTTCTCCATTGAATCTGAAAGAGATCCTTGCTGGGTAGAGATATCTTGGTTGTAGGTTTTTCCCTTTCATCACTCTAAATATGTCCTGCCAATCCCATCTGGGTGGCAGAGTTTCTGCTGAAAGATCAGCTGTTAACCTTATGAGGATTCCCTTGTATGTTATTTGTTGTTTTTCCCTTGCTGCTTTTAATATTTTTTCTCTGTATTTAACTTTTAATAGTTTGATTAATATGTATCTTGCCGTGTTTCTCTTTGGATTTATCATGTATGGGACTCTCTGTACTTCCTGGATTTGATTGACTATTTCCTTTCCCATATTAGGGAAGTTTTCAACTATAACGTCTTTAAATATTTTCTCAGCCCCTCTCTTTTTCTCTTCTTCTGGGATCCCTAAAATTCGAATGTTGGTGCACTTAATGTTGTCCCAGAGGTCTCTGAGACAGTCCTCAATTCTTTTCATTCTTTTTTCTTTATTCTGCTCTGCAGTAGTTATTGCCACTATTTTGTCTTCCAGGTCACTTATCTGTTCCTCTGCCCCAGTTATTCTGCTATTGATTCCTTCTAGAGGATATTTAATTTCATTTTCCGAAGTTTATTTCTTAAAAAATCTGAAATCTCATCTTTTCCTGAAAAACTCATACAACCACTTACAGAGAACTGACTGCTTTCCCACTTCATCTGTTCCCCATTTGGAAAAAAAAGTCACCTGTAATAATGTTTGCACATTCACATTATAGTAATATGTTTTTAATAAGTGTTCAGTGTCTGAATGGAGTTTGTGATTGCCCACACTTTTCGTTATATAGACTGTTGTGTTCTACATCAGAGAGGGTTAAGAAGGCATACTGCTGAATTTGACTTGGAACACTAGAATACCCATCTATGCACAGCTTGGCACAGATCAATGGTTTTTAAAGATAACCAGGACAATAGAAATAATCATCATGTTAGGAAAAGGCAAATCTAATGACACACTGAATACAAGGTAAACAGCCAATCTGGAGAAAAAGCAGTAGAGACCTCAGAAATCTTTATCCTTTGTCATTCTTGATTGTTCTGGGATTTTCTTTAATGAAACTGTCAAAAGTTTAATTTCTTTCAACATGAAAAATAATGTCAGTAGTAATTCATTTTCTAGTATATCAGTGTCAGTCTAGAACTATAAGTTAACCTCTTTAAATGGTCTTTAAATTAATGGTTACTGATCATTAATTAATCTTTTTTATGATACAAAATAAATAAAAGCATGGCTTTTGACCTTGAGATGTTTATAAGTGTATCTGAGTGATATACATATGAAGTGACTCAATCAAGATTCCAACTGAAAAATGCCTTAGTCCCTTAGAAAGACATCAGTGGTGAGGGGCTATGCTCCCAGCATCAAAATGTCCTATAGTGAACATATTTAGTTCATAAACCAGCCTACTGTTTACTACTTGTAATGGTCAGTTTGATTTCTTTCACTTTTAGATGTAAAAGGGAACTTAGAGACCATCTAGATCATACACTTCATTTTATGGACTGAGGAAAGAGAGGTCTCCAGAGGTTAAGCCACTTGTCCAGGGTCACCCAGATTGATGTTGGTGGCAGAGCCAGTACCAAGACACCCACCCATCTCCTGACCCTGATAAAGTGCCTCTTCCACCAGCCTGTCTGACTTTTGTCTTGGGTAGGGGGTCTCCCCCAGGAAATGGCATACAGTTTAGGACTCAATCAAAGGAGTCTGTACGAGTCTCAATCAAATCTTACCCTTTGCCATCTTTGTCTGTCCGGGTACTCACAACAATGAGATTTTCAAGGCTTTTGGGTCTATAAAACACAAAGAAATTCAAATAAAAGACTGCATATTGAAATAAAATTGTGTGGCATCTTGAAAGGTCAGATACAGTAAAAATTTTTCATGAATTGCTCATTTACTCTTACTGAATAGAGCAGCAGAAATCCTTCTGGGCAATCATGTCCGAACTAAATGTACAATACTGAGTGCACTGCCCCATCTGCTAGTACATTTTTATGCCAGAGGACATAACTCCCTTCCAGCTAATAATGTCTGAAAGAATAAAACAAGCACAGACGCACTTACATTTTCTCTGTTGGCTCTGCCTTAAGATTTGCTCTAAAGAGACCATCAATACCCTGATTTCTTTAAAAGTATTGAACAAAAAGTCTCATCGGTGCTAATAATGGATACTTAACTCATAAAAACATAGATCAGTTTATATCTAAGACAGGAAAAAAGGGTGGTTCGGAAAGATGAGCTACAATTCTTGAAATCACTTTATTCCAAACAGGTATCTTCCTAGACTCAAAATTTAAATTGCAATGGACCTTAAAGAAAAGAAAAGACAAGATACAGACTGGGGATCTACAAGCTGTAATAGGTTCATGGATGTGTTGTTTGGGTTCATGAAGTGTTTTTGTTTTTTATGTGGACCAATATTTACAAAGCTGGCCATGACATGTAGACACATGGAGTTTCAGGATCTCTTGAAAGTGTCCTGCAATTTTAGGCTCAAATTCTCACGTGGCAACATCAGCTGGAGCTGAGAAACAGCTGGTCTCTCCCAGACAGGGTGCTCCCTCTACGTTACAGAGCCAGCTCCCTTCACTCATCTATCCCTGCCTGGTCCCAGTAGGCCATGAAGTCTGATTCTTAATCTAATGCCTCCTCTCTTTATAGATAAGAAAACTGACATTTGCTTTGTTTCTTCTTCACTTTGGTCCCTGCCCGTTTTGTATGTTAGTGTGCCAAGTAACAGAGAGAGAACTAAAATTGCACAGACCTCTAACACAAACCTCAATTAGTATGATCTTTAAGTTATGCAATTACAAATGACTCATAATAAGGAGATAATGTTAACTAAGAAAATGAGTGGTTTTTGTAGTGATTCAACTACAAGCATTCAGTGACCAAACCAAACTGTTTACATACTAATATATTAGTATTTCAGGAAGAGAAATGTGGTTATTTTTATAACTGCCTCACTAAACACTGGTGTGTGAAAATCAAAGACACTTCCATATTAGTGTCTTTAAATTGTAATAACCATTTATAATAATGATGAAACGATTTCTGCAAGCTTTCTATTCAAGATTTGTAGGTCACTTTTGACTAGCCCAGTATATGGGTCCTCATGCTCAAATACTGAAAAATAACAAAGCAAATTCAGTAATAAAGTGAAAAAATAGATGTTTTAAAATCTTACCTATTCAAGCTTTTGTTCATTTTGATGAGATTATCTAATTCTTCACTTTGGGGAGAGAAAAGAATATCTTACATTAGTAAAATCCTGGGGCTTAAAACAACTATTTCTGAGTTCTCTGAAGTTCAACGTATGTCCCACATTTATCATCCACGAAAATCCTCTCTATCTTTCAAAGCTCTCCTCAAACACTCCTTTTGCCAAGAAATCTTTCCCAGTCCTTTAACTGAATAGAGTCTCCTACATTTTTGGAAGCCTTGCAGCGTTTTGGATTTTTGTATCTCCTTTACGGTACCTACATTGCTAGACTTTGTAATATAGTAATCATACACTTGTCTCATGTTAATGTCCTTGCTTCTACCGATACTAGTGTACATAGAGACACACACACACACAGACAGACACACACACACACACACACCACTTAAAATTTTGAAATGTATTTTATATTGGATCCTCTTCAGTGTTTAATAGGGGGTTTTTCACACAGTAGATGCTTAATACAGGTTTTACTTGAATCAACAAATACAGGTATGTTGACTAATTATAGATTCTATCTTTGCATAATGTACTTGCACAAAGCAGCTATTGGAAAACACTCATTTATCAGTAAGTCTGGCTTCTTTCTTGAATTCTACTCTTCCTTATTCCAGTTCAGCTACACTTGCTCTCCTGTTTCCATACCTGAGAACTGTAAAGACTCTACTGACTGTTTCTTCAGGAGCTACTTGTTTAAGCTAACCCCCTGGGTTCTGGAATATTCCTTAGAACCACAAGGGCTCAGCCCTCTCCCCAAGGAAGACAGCCGCAGTGGTTTTTCATTCCTGTTTGCTCCTCACAATATATCCTCCCCTCAACCCTTCTATCCACCCACTTCACCCCCATTTCTCTTGCCTTCCCCACCCAGTTTTCCAGTTCACAAGTCTTGGTTTTCCCTTCTTCCTGCTCTAGCCTCACATATTTTCCACACTTCCTGAATGTTCCTCTTTCTTCTCAAGTCATCACTGATGTTGACCAGGAGGCCATGAGACCAAGTAACTTGGTAGTTAGACATTCAGGCGCCCAAGTCAGGGATACCTGGATTCTAGTCAGGGATTCACCACTTATTAGTTGATGACTCTGGGTGAGTTACCTAACCTCTTGCTCCCTCAATTTTTTTCATCTGTAAAATAAGAATACTAATTGTACCTACCTCAGAAAAGAACCAATAAGTTAATGAATAGAAAGTGATTAGGATTATACCTGGCATGTCATAAACTCTCAATTAATTTTGGCAGTTATAGTAAACAGTTTCCAGTCAATATTAATTTTTTTCATTTAAAAATGCTCATTATATTTATTTTTTAAACTGAATTTAGAGGCACCAAGACTTTGGCTCAGCCTCAGAGAGCTATGGTCGTTGAGTCAGTAATGTGCTTAGAAGATGCCTGGCATAGCAGATCACCAGAATAACTACTGGAACAGTTCTCTCAGGGATCTGAAAACCTCATTCAATCAACAGCCATCACTGAGATGAATCGTTTCAAGTAATATTGCATATTCAATGGAAGAATTGAAGGCTGAGAATAAATATAGAAATATGAAAGTTGCTGACCCTGACAGAAAATGGATTAACGTTCTATCCTTGTGTGGGACAAACACTACCCAGTGCCCTGACACAATGCTGCGTTGTCATTTCTTATTTGAAATTCTACCTTCCAACACCGAGGCTACAAATCTGTTCCATGTCCCCAAGGGAAAGAGCAAACTCTGTAAATTTTAGCCCTAGACCTTTCTGACTGGTAAGTCACAATGTTGAGATCAGGATTTGGGCTTCCACGAGAAAATTAACATAAATCATGAGAAGACACTCTGTGGGAAATTAAGTGAAATGGGGGCTGCATTCTGAACAAAGGAGTTGAGCTTTCAAAATGGCCTTAAATTGATGAAAGCTTTGGATATTAAATTTCACCACTGCATTTACAATAAATTAAATGCTCTTAGTCAGATAAGAGTAAGAGTTCATTTTTCAAAGGAGTATTACAAACCAACTAAGACTAATAAAGATATATCTCATCCCTCTAGACAGTCCACAGTAACAATGCTCAGCTATCGATGCAAAAGACATTTCCCCTGGCCCACGTCAAAGCAACAGCTTCTCCCCAGGAAGAATGTATCTGGCTGTGGAATTCGTGCATCCTGGTGAGGGAGAGGGGACAGGAAAGTTAAACTAACTGCAGCTCTCATTGTTTTTGTTTGACTTGCGCCAAACCATAAGTGCCCTTCAGCATCGCTCACCTATCTCTCCCTTAAACACCCACCAAAAATCTATCCAGTCCAAAAAACTGTCCAATCCCTATTAAAAATAAAATATTACCTCAAACAAAAATAATTAAATAAAGTTAGAGATCTAGGCACTTAGACAACAAAGAAATGAAAACATTCAGGATACTTTCGACTATCTCTGTCTGGATCTAGAGCTACTACTTTGTTCATGAGTTTGCAGCAAAGAGCTAAGTGTCACTTCTGTTTCTTCTCTTCAGTTCTTTGACTGAGACTGCAATCCTTAATAACATTCTTAGCACTGCTAAATTCCATTAAACAAGGAAAAATTTTGTAGGCACAGGATTTAAACTATGGAATGTTTATACTCAAGGTTTTCTCACTGCTTATTATTGTTTTACCATTATCTACTATATAAACACTTCTACTTTGCACAAAACATTGTGTCAGACTTTGCTGATGACAGATGGTGAGTAAGACGAAATATCTGCTCTAAGAGATTAAAGAGATAACAAAGATGAGACATTTATATAAATACCATGAAACTATACCAAATATGATTAGTTGTTATATAATATGAATAATGGGGCTCTAATAGCTTAGAGAGGCAGAAGTCACATCTCACTGGATCACTCAGAGAAGACTTCACAGAGGAGGTGGTATGTGATCTGGATCTTCAAAAATGGGTAGGACTTGGATGGATGGATATGGTGGACTTGAAGTTGGAAAAGGCCACCATGTGGATGGAATGGTAAAAACAAAGGCAGAGGCTCCGGAAACTACAGAAAGGAAGTGATTAAATTTGGTACTGCATGTAGGATAAATGTAAGGGTGAAGTCAGAAATTGCTAAGGAATGTTAGGTTGGAGACAGGTTATCAAAGGCATTGAATGAGGTTATACATAATTGAACAGGCAATGGGAAGCCAGGTGGAGTGATTTTTCCAGCAGAATCATAGAAAGAAAACTCTGGCAGTGATGGGTAGTAATGGTCTGCTGGGGGGAGAGATGAGGAGTGTAAGTCAATCTGGATACCTATTCTGATAACCTGTGATGGAACCAATGATGGTTTGAACTGGGGTGAGGTCATGGGGGTGTGCAGGGCATTTTAGACATTTAATCCATATGTGCCTAATACTACACAAAGGGGTCAAGACATGAAAGAATCAAAAATGATTCCGGGGGGGACCTTCAAGGTGGCGGAGGAGTAAGACGTGGAGATCACCTTTCTCCCCACATATACATCAAAATTACATCTACATGTGGAACAACCTACAGAACACCTACTGAACGCTGGCAGAAGACCTCAGACTTCCCAAAAGGTAAGAAACTCCCCACGTACCTGGGTAGGGCAAAAGAAAAAAGAAAAAAGAGACAAGAGAATAGGGATGGGACCTGCACCTCTGGGAGGGAGCCGTGAAGGAGGAAAAGTTTCCATACTCTAGGAAGCCCTTTCACTGGTGGACACGGAGGTTGTGTGGGGGGGAAGCTTCAGAACCACGGAGGAGAGCCCAGCCACAGGGGTGTGGTGGGCAAAGTGGAGAGATTCCCACATGAAGGATCGCTTCCAAACGGCACTCACCAGACGGAGAGGCTTGTCTCTTACCCGCCGGGGTGGGAGGGGGCTGGGAGCTGAGGTTCGGGCTTCAGAGGTCCTATCCCAGGGAAAGGACTGAGGTTGGTGGCGTGAACACAGCCTGAAGGGTTTAGTGCGCCACGGCTAACTGGGAGGGAGTTCGGGAAAAGGTCTGGACCTGCCGAGGAGGCAAGAGATTTTTTCTTCCCTCTTCGTTTCCTGGTGCGCGAGGAGAGGGGATTAGGAGTGCTGCTTAAAGGAGCTCCAGAGACGGGTGTGAGCTGCGGCTACCAGTGCGGACCCCAGAGACGGGCCTGAGACGCTAGGGCTGCTGCTGCCGCCACCACCAAGAAGCCTGTGTGCGAGCACAGGTCACTCTCCACACCTCCCCTCCTGGGAACCTGTGCAGCCCGCCACTGCCAGCGTCCCAGGAGAACGCACGGTGTGCCTCAGGCTGGTGCAACGTCATGCCGGCATCTGTCGCCAGGCTCGCCCTGCACTCCATACCCCTCCTTCCCCCCGGCCTGAGTGAGCCAGAGCCCCCGAATCAGCGGCTCCTTTAACCCCGTGCTGTCTGAGCGAAGAACAGATGCCCTCAGGTGACCTACCCGCAGAGGCGAGGCCAAATCCAAAGCTGAACACTGGGAGCTGTGCGAACAAAGAAGAGAAAGGGAAATCTCTCCCAACAGCCTCAGGAGCAGCGGATTAAATCTCCACAGTCAACTTGATGTACCCTGCATCTGCAGAATACCTGAATAGACAACGAATCATCCCATATTGAGGAGGTGGACTTTGGGAGCAACTGTAGACTTGGGGTTTGCTTTCTGCATCTAATTTTTTTCTGGTTTTATGTTTACCTTAGTTTAGTATTAAGAGCTTACTATAATTGGTAGATTTGTTTATTGATTTGGTTGTTTTCTTCCTTTATTTTATATATATATATATTTTTTTCCTTTTTCTCTTTTTGTGATTGTGTATATGTATGCTTCTTTGTGTGATTTTGTCTGTATACGTTTTCTTTTACCATTTATCCTAGGGTTCTATCTGTCCGTTTTTTTTTAATATAGTTTCTAGTGCTTCTTATCATTGGTGGAATTGTTTATTGGTTTGATTGCTCATTTCTTTTCTTTTTTTATTACTTTAAAATATTTTTTTATTTTAATAATTAAAAATTAAAAAATTTTTAAATTATTTTCTTTCTTTCTGTTTTTTCTTTCTTTCTTTTTTTTTCTCACTTTTCTCCTGAGCTGTGTGGCTGACAGGGTCTTGATGCTCCAGCCGGGTGTCAGGCCTGAGCCTCCGATGTAGGAGAGCCAAGTTCAGGACATTGGTCCACCAGAGACCTCCTGGCCCCACGTAATATCAATCAGGGAGAGCTCTCCCAGAGATCTCCATCTCAATGCTAAGACCCAGCTCCACTCAACAACCAGTGCTGGATGCCCCATGCCAAACAACTAGCAAGACAGGAAAATAACCCCACCCATTAGCAGAGAGGCTGCCTAAAATCATACTAAGTTCACAGACACCCCAAAACATACCACTGGACACTTTCCTGCCCACCAGAAGGACAAGATCCAGCCTTATCCACCAGAACACAGGCACCAGTCCCCTGCACCAGGAATCCTACACAACCCACTGAACTATCCTTGCCCACTGGGGGCAGACACCAAAAACAACAGGAACTATGAACCTGCAGCCTGTGAAGAGGAGACCCCAAACACAGTAAGTTAAGCAAAATGAGAAGACAGAGAAATACACAACAGATGAAGGAGCAAGGTAAAAACCCACCAGACCAAACAAATGAAGAGGAAATAGGCAGTCTACCTGAAAAATAATTCAGAGTAATGATAGTAAAGATGATCCAAAATCTTGCAAATAGAGGGAGAAAATACAAGAAACATTTAACAAGGACCTAGAAGAACTAAAGAGCAAACAAACAATGAGGAACAACACAATAAATGAAATTAAAAATTCTCTGGAAGGAATCAATAGCTGAATAACTGGGGCACAGGAACGGATAAGTGACCTGGAAGATAAAATAATGGAAATAGCTACAGCAGAGCAGAATAAAGAAAAAAGAATGAAAATAATTGAGGACAGTCTCAGAGACCTCTGAGACAACATTAAACACACCGACATTCGAATTATAGGGGTCCCAGAAGAAGAAGAGAAAAAGAAAGGGACTGAGAAAATATTTGAAGAGATTATAGTTGAAAACTTCCCTAATACGGGAAAGGAAATAGTCAATAAGTCCAGGAAGAGCAGAGAGTCCCACACAGGATAAATCCAAGGAGAAACACACCAAGGCACATATTAATCAAATTATCAAAAATTAAATACAAAGAAAAAATATTAAACACAGCAAGAGAAAAACAACAACTAATATACAAGGGAATCCCCATAAGGTAAACAGCTGATCTTTCAGCAGAAACTCTGCAACACAAAAGGGTGTGGCAGGACATATTTAAAGTGATGAAAGGGAAAAAACTACAATCAAGATTACTCTACCCACCAAGGATCTCATTCAGATTCGACTGAGAAATTAAAACCTTTATAGACAAGCAAAAGCTAAGAGAATTCAGCACCACCAAACCAGCTTTACAGCAAATACTAAAGGAACTTCTCTAGGCAGGAAACACAAGAGAAGGAAAAGACCTAAAATAACAAACCCAAAACAAATAAGAAAATGGGAATAGGAACATACATATCGATAATTGCCTTAAAGGTAAATGGATTAAATGCTCCAACCAAAAGACATAGACTGGCTGAATGGATGCAAAATCAAGACCCATATATATGCTGTTTACAAGACACCCACTTCAGACGTAGGGACACATACAGACTGAAAGTGAGGGGATGGAAAAAGATATCCCATGCAAACGGAAATCAAAATAAAGCTGGAGTAGCAATTCTCATATCAGACAAAATAGACTTTAAAATAAAGACTATACTATTACAAGAGACAAAGAAGGACACTACATAATGATCAAGGGATCAATCCAAGAAGAAGATATAACAATTGTAAATATTTATGCACCCAACATAAGAGCACCTCAACGCATAAGGCAAATACTAACATCCATAAAAGGGGAAATCGACAGTAATGTAATAATAGTAGGGGACTTTAACACCCCACTTTCACCAATGGACAGATCATCCAAAATGAAAATAAATAAGGAAACACAAGCTTTAAATGATACATTAACAAGATGGACTTACTTGATATTTATAGGACATTCCATCCAAAAACAACAGAATACTCTTTATTCTCAAGTGCTCAGGGAACATTCTCCAGGATAGATCATATCTTGGGTCACAATCAAGCCTTGTTAAATTTAACAAAACTGAAATCGTATCAAGTATCCTTTCTGACCAAAATGCTATGAGATTAGAAATCAGTTACAGGGGGAAAAACCCCGTAAAAAACACAAACACATGGATGCTAAACAATATGTTACTAAATAACCAAGAGATCACTGAAGGAACCAAAGAGTAAATCAGAAAGTACCTAGAGATAAATGACAATGAAAACACGACGACCCAAAACCTATGGGATGCAGCAAAAGCAGTTCTAAGAGGGAAGTTTATAGCAATACAATCCTACCTCAAAAAATAAGAAACATCTGAAATAAACAACCTAACCTTACACCTAAAGGAATTAGAGAAAGAAGAACAAAAGAAAACCCAAAGTTAGCAGAAGGAAAGAAATCATAAAGATCAGATCAGAAATAAATGAAAAAGAAATGAAGGCAATGATAGGAAAGATCAAAAAAGCTAAAAAGTTGGTTCTTTGAGAAGATAAACAAAATTGATAAACCATCAGCCATATGCAACAAGAAAAAAGGGAGAAGACTCAAATCAACAGAATTAGAAATGAAAAAGAAAAAGTAACAACTGACACTGCAGAAATACAAAAGATCATGAGAGATTACTACAAGCAACTATATGCCAATAAAATGGAAAACCTGGAAGAAATGGACACATTCTTAGAAAAGCACAACCTTCTGAGACTGAACCAGGAAAAAATAGAAAATATAAACAGACCAATCACAAGCGCTGAAATTGAGACTGTGATTAAAAGTTTTACAACAAAAAAAAGCCTAGGACCAGATGACTTCACAGACGAATTCTATCAAACATTTACAGAAGAGCTAACACCGATCCTCAAACTCTTCCAAAATATAGCAGAGGGAGGAACATTCCCAAACTCATTCTACGAGGACACTGTCACCCTGATACCAAGAACAGACAAAGATGTTAAAAAAAAGAAAACTACAGGCCAATATCACTGAGGAACATAGATGCAGAAATCCTCAACAAAATACTAGCAAACAGAATCCAACAGCACATTAAAAGGATCATACACCATGATCAAGTGGGGTTTATCTCAGGAATGCAAGAATTCTTCAAAATACACAAATCAATCAATGTGATAATCCATATTAACAAATTGAAGGAGAAAAACCATATGATCAACTCAATAGATGTAGAAAAAGCTTTCGACAAAATTCAGCACCCATTTATGATAAAAAACCTTCCAGAACGTAGGCACAGAGTGAACTTACCTCAACATAATAAAGGCCATATATGAAAAACCCACAGCCAACATCATTCTCAATGGTGAAAAACTGAAACCATTTTCAGTAAGATCAGGAACAAGACAGGTTGCCCACTCTCACCACTATTATTCAACATTGTTTTGGAAGTTTTAGCCACAGCAATCCGAGAAGAAAAAGAAATAGGAGAAATCCAAACAGGAAAAGAAGAAGTAAAACTGTCATTGTTTGTTGATGACATGGTACTGTACATAGAGAATCCTAAACATGCTACCAGAAAACTACTAGAGCTAATCAATCAATGTGGTAAAGTAGCAGGATACAAAATTAATGCACAGAAATCTCTTGCATTCCTATACACTAAGGATGAAAAATCTGAAAGCAAAGTTAAGGAAACACTCCCATTCACCACTGAAACAAAAAGAATAAAATACCTAGGAATAAACCTACCTAAGAAGACCAAAGACCTGTATGTAGAAAACTATAAGACTCTGAAGAAAGAAATTAAAGATGATACAAACAGATGGAGAGACATACCATGTTCTTGGATTGGAAGAATCAACATTGTGAAAATGACTATACTACCCAAAGCAATCTACAGATTCAGTGCAATCCCTATCAAACTATCAATGGCATTTTTCACAGAAGTAGAACTAATAATTTCACAACGTGTATGGAAACATAAAAGTCCCCAAATAGCCAAAGCAATCTTGAGAAATAAAAACAAAGCTGGATGGATCAGGCTCCCTGACTTCAGACTATACTACAAAGCTACAGTAATGAAGACAGTATAGTACTGGCACAAAAACAGAAATATAGGTCAATGGAACAGGATAGAAAGCCCAGAGATAAACCTACACACATATGGTCACCTTATCTTTGATAAAGGAGGCAAGAATACACAGTGGAGAAAAGACAGCCTCTTCAATAACTGGTGCTGGGAAAACTGGGCAGCTACATGTAAAAGAATGAAATTAGAACACTCCCTAACACCGTACACAAAAATAAATCGAAGATGGATTAAAGACCTAAATGTAATGCCAGACAATGTAGAACTCTTAGAGGAAAACATAGGAAGAACACTGTATGACATAAATCACAGAAAGATCCTTTTTGATCCACCTCCTTGAGAAACGGAAATTAAAGCAAAAATAAACAAATGGGACTTAATTAAACTTAAAAGTTTTTGCACAGCAAAGGAAACCATAAACAAGCTGAAAATGCAACCCTCAGAATGGGAGAAAATATTTGCAAACAAAGCAACTGACAGAGGATTAATCTCCAAAATATACAAGCAGCTCATGTAGCTCTATATCAGAAAACAAACAACCAAATCCAAAAATGGGCAGAAGATCTGAATGAACATTTCTCCAAAGAAGATATACAGATTGCCAACAAACAATGAAAGGATGCTCAACATCACTAATCATCAGAGCAATGCAAATCCATACTCCTATGAGGTATCACCTCATTGTGATATCTCAGAATGGCCATCATCACAAAATTTACAAACAATAAATGCTGGAGAGGGTGTGGAGAAAAGGGAAGCCTCTTGCACTGTTGGTGGGAATGTAAATTGATACAGTCACTATGGAGAACAGTATGGAAGTTCCTTAAAAAACTAAAAATAGGGCTTCCCTGGTGGCGCAGTTGTTGAGAGTCCGCCTGCCGATGCAGGGCACACGGCTTCGTGCCCCGGTCCAGGAAGATCCCACATGCCGCGGAGCGGCTGGGCCCGTGAGCCATGGCCACTGGGCCTGCGCGTCCAGAGCCTGTGCTCCGCAACGGGAGAGACCACAACAGTGAGAGGCCTGAGTACCTCAAAAAAAAAACCAAAAAACTAAAAATAGAACTACCATACGACCCAGCAATCCCTCTTGTGCATATACCTTGAGAAAACCATAATTCAAAAAGAGACATGTAGGGCTTCCCTGGTGGTGCAGTTGTTGAGAGTCCGCCTGCCGATGCAGGGAACGTGGGTTCGTGACCCGGTCCGGGAGGATCCCACATGCCGCGGAGCGGCTGGGCCCGTGAGCCATGGCCGCTGGGCCTGCGCGTCCGGAGCCTGTGCTCCGCAACGGGAGAGGCCACACGTACCAAAAAAAAAAAAAAAAGAGACATGTACCACAATGCTCATTGAAGCTCTATTTACAATAGCCAGGACACAGAAACAACCTAAGTGTCCATCAACTGATGAATGGATAAAGAAGATGTGGCACATATATACAATGGAATATTACTCAGCCTTAAAAAGAAACAAAATTGAGTTATTTGTAGTGAGGTGGATGGACCTAGAGACTGTCATACAGAGTGAAATAAGTCAGAAAGAGAAAAACAAATACTGTATGCTAACACATATATATGGAATCTAAAAAAAAAAAAAAAATGGTACCGAAGTACCTAGGGGCAGAACAGTAATAGAGACGTAGACATAGAGAACGGACTTGAGGACACGGGGTGGGGGAAGGGTAAGCTGGGACAAAATGAGAGAGTGGCATGGACATATATACACTACGAAATGTAAAATAGATAGCTAGTGGGAAGTAGCCGCATAGCACAGGGAGATCAGCTCAGTGCTCTGTGACCACCTAGAGAGGTGGGATAGGAAGGGTGGGAGGGAGGATTATGCAAGAGGGAGGAGATATGAGGATATATGTATAAATATAGCTGATTCACTTTGTTATACAGCAGAAACTAACACACCATTGTAAAGCAATTATACTCCAATAAGGATGTTAAAAAAAAAAAAAATGGTTCCAGAAGGTGATCTTGCCTAAATGAAAGAAAAGAGAGAAGGCAGGAAATAGCACACTTGGGGAGGAAGTTGAAAATAGCCTAGGACATTCTAAATGGGGGTGCTAGGGAGACAGATAAATAAGGATCTGGGTTAGCAACATAAATACAGGACTCAGGGTTTGGAGTAAGGTCACTACCATGGACAACTATGGTGACCGGGATAAGCATTACTCATCAGAAGAGAAAGCAGACGATGAAGAGTGTCCGTAAATGTTAGTACCACCCATTTCTCAGGGACGCTAATCTAGAGAGACTAACTGAGTCTTTCTTCTTTGAAATTATATGTGATAAACAGCATTTGAAACAAAAAGAGAAGAAAAATGCAAGTTCAAAAGCTCTTGAGCTCCCACCCCTTGTCAGCTTTCTGAACTGAAGTGGCCACTTTGACAATATTTTCAAGAGCCTGACTCCTTCAAACAATGTCAAGTCAATGACAGTAGAGCTACCTTAGAAGGAGCTAAAATGTCTTATTTGTGTTCAGTGAAGAAAGCAAAACTCCAAGTGTTATCAGGACTTACTGAGTTTAACTGAATAACAAAATAGTCTGTCATATCAGCTCACGGCATCCACACACACACACACACACACACACACACACACACACACCAGTCACTCCACCTGGGCATTGGCTCTGCCATCTACTGCTCACTGAAATAACTACAGTTTCTCCTAAAGACTTACATTGGTTGTAAACAATTTATATACTTAAAAGGATATGGATAAATTGGGAGATTGGGATTGGCATATACAAACTACTATACATAAAATAGACAACTAATAAAAACCTGCTGTATAGCACAGAGAACTCTACTCAATACTCTGTAATGGACTATATGGGAAAAGAATCTAAAAAAAAAGTGGATATTAAAAAAAAAAAAAAGGATATGGAAAAGAAAATTCAATTAACTGCAAAAGTAAACATAGAAACATGTTCAGAAGTTTTTCTAATAACCAAGGAGCATTAAGCAACCTATTCAGATGATCAATTAGTCCCTTATATGAGGTGAAAGTATCTGTCTTCTTATGTTTCCAAAGGGAAAGAAAGTACATTTAAAACTGTAGTTGAGCTTGAATCCCCACTGGTCTCCCTAGGTCATGAAAAGGAATAATTAGGGAAATCCTTATAGCTTTACCTGTAATTAAGACCTGTGCTTCATAAACAATATCTTAGAAAGTTAATAGGGTTCCATGAAGATAGAATTTTGTTGTCAAGTAAATTTGGGAAACATAACCGACTTTGAGAGATTTGGAATATGTATAAGCACACTGAAGGTTCTGGGAAGTTCATGATAGAGAGCTCTATTCCATTGTGTTTCCTAAACATGTAGGCCATTAAATGCTTCTTTCACAAAACATTCACTGACATCTTGTGGCACATGGGACATAGTTTGGGAAACGCTGAGATAGAGCTGTACCTTAAGGTACTAGGTACAAGGTACTCTCCCCAAAGGTAAGATATCTGTGTGATGCATGCCTGAGAGTCAAGGGAGATAATAAAGAAAATAAAAAGTATGGAAGTTTGGCACTTTGAAAAATGTGTTTCAGTCAAAAAAAATTGTCTAAAAAAATTGGCTTATTATAATGGTTAAGATGGTAAATTAAGGTTAGGTTTTTAACCATAATAAAAAAATTGGTTTATCATATTGACAGACCTATAAAATAATACTGTTCAAAAACTAATTTTAAAAATAGTGTTTTTCAAATAAATAAATAAATTTCCAAAACAAATACTAAATTGGATGGGATGTGCAAGACAACAGGCGTAAACTAGCACTGTCATGGGGAAACCTTGCTCAAAAGCATCAGCGCAATTTGTAAGCCTTTTTCTGATGGTGCAGGTGAAGCTGAATATGATCTTGTTATACAGCCAATTCTAGGCAAAGCTTTTGCAGATGTTCAATCAAATAACTATATTTCAACCTATTCACTTACACATCAACAACAGCTGTATCATAAACCTTGGGACAAGTGCTGGGAATAAAGAGATATTTTCCTGTCTTAAGGGGTTTGATCTTATTTTGTTGTCATGTTCAGAAAATTTTGGTTGCTCATAGTGTAATGCTTAGAATAGAAATAAAAGGAATAAAATTCTGTAGGTACATATAAAAACATTTATTACCCACTATTGAAGTCAGCTGGAAAACTGATTTGTGAATTTTATTATTAATTTTAGGTATGTTTGTGTTTCAATAAAGCATGCTTTATCATATCTACAATTACACAGATATAGATATGTAGATATAGATCACTATACCTTATATTTCTTTCAGCAGATCTGTTGGTTTCTGTATATGCACTTGGTTTAGGTGGACATATCTGCCTATATTTTTCAAGTTAAAGATAATGTCTGTTAGGTAAGAAAACACTTCTCTGTTAGATTTAAATTTATGAGAAAACATTTACATTCAAAGAGATGAAAGTGTGTTTGAACAATAGCACTATTGGAGATAAAAATCTTCTAAATATGTTCATGTTCATTTTATTTTAGTTTCCAGTCATCAATAAAGCATTTTTACACTTATCTCTATTAGATAATGATATAATATTTTTAAATAATAAGAATCATTTTTTGTTAGGTATCAAAGGGATTTTTTTCTTTTCTTTTTTTTTTTTTTTGCGGTACACGGGCCTCTCACTGTTGTGGTCTCTCCCGTTGCGGAGCACAGGCTCCAGACGCGCAGGCTCAGCGGCCATGGTTCACGGGCCCAGCTGCTCCGTGGCATGTGGGATCTTCCGGGACCAGGGCATGAACCCGTGTCCCCTGCATCGGCAGGTGGACTCTCAACCACTGCGCCACCAGGGAAGCCCCAGAGGGATTTTTTTCTCAAAGACTTATCCCATTTGAATACTATCAAGAAATATGTTTGCTCAGATAAGATGGTAAACACTTTCATATTTCCAGTACACCCACCACATTGAGAAAGACCACATTGAGTTGTTAGAATTAAATTTTACAGTGCTAGGTTCTGTTACAATTTGTGATATAAGACTTTTCTCTTCTCTTTTTCTAAATATCTGATTGGCCTACTTATACATTCTTGCTTGTTCTCAAGAAATTATATTCAACTATTTTTTTGTACTCCTGAGGACATGTGTTAATTACATAGGAAACACTTCCCTTTCATATTCTTTCATTAAAGTCATCTTGCTGTGATTAAAGTAATCAGGGTTTTAACATGCAAGTTGTCCTCATTTTATATTTAAGATCATTTGTGGAAGAAATAAATTAGAGTAGTAAAAATGGATTAGACCAATTCCTATGAAATCTAGCTTCTTTTGAATCTGTACAAGGTCACTGCTCTAGAGTCCGGAGTTTTAGTTTAGAATTTAAGTGGTACTAACACCA
The DNA here is from genome assembly GCA_004363435.1 of Platanista minor. Classification (NCBI taxonomy): domain Eukaryota; kingdom Metazoa; phylum Chordata; class Mammalia; order Artiodactyla; family Platanistidae; genus Platanista; species Platanista minor. The sequence continues at coordinate 10,038 of RJWK010024908.1, read as the reverse complement.
ACTTTTTTTAGCCCCCTAAAAAATCCTATTCAATTTAAGATTTAATTGTTCAGTACTATCAAAGTAAAAGGAAAAATAATGTAAGATAGAAAGCCTGAGAAGTTATTTTTAAGAGTATAATTATAACCGTTGCACAAATTAAAAATTATAAATCTGGCCTATGTTTTAATTAATTCAATGAAGAAGTATTCTCTTAACATTAAAAAAAAGTATCCTCTCCTCCCAAGGACAAAATTTCAAAGGTACTGTGAAGTTTCACTGAATAGAAATTCAGACCTGGGTTTTTAACTTGTTAGGTTGAATGCCTAAAGCTACATAGCCCTGCCACCCAATCAGCATTTTCTGGCTGAAGTTACCCTCTTAATAAAGAATAGTTCTCAAATTGTCTTACATGTTGTCAAAAGAATCACCATCAAAAAGTAAAAATACAAAAGAATCAAAGGCAGGCCATTAAGTGAATCTAATGTATTCAGTCTTCATTGAGATACAATTTTTTAAATCTCTCAATAATAATGGAAATGTGCCATGTAGGTCTTGAAAAACAGTTCGATACGATTAAACTGTTTAACAGGAACACATGGGAAGATGTTCAGATCTCTGAATTTGTTTTTAAGTATTAATTATAGAGCACTGGAGATTCAAAGTAGAAAAGCAAGTCTGTCTTTTTTTCTTGGTTCGGAGACAAGTTAACTAGAACATTTTTCAAAATTTGTGATAGCTTTGAAATAAATTACAAATGTCTCAATTAAAATAAGACTAAAGAACTACCCACTTCCTGGACATGACTACTGTTTAGTTTCTATATTGAAAGTGTACTTCCATAAGACAAGTAATGGCCATAATTATCCAACAACAAACATAAATACACGTTTGTGTGGGCAAATAGAATTAGAAAATCTTTCCAAGTGCTTCTTCAGTGAATATGCACACAAAACATACCCATGCTTTGCACAAAACAAGTCACAATTCATTTTCTTTCATTTCCCTTGAACTTCATTTTGCAAGAAATTCTGGAGTGCTAGGTCTTACCTGTTATCCCGCCTCAGCTGGTTAGGAGATGAAACAGGAGAACTAGGCTTTGGAGGTATTGGAGGGTGAACAGTTGGTTCCCTTTAGAACAGAAACAGCAGTTCATTTCACCATGGAAACACAGTAAATTTTAGCATCTATTCACCAAATGCATTTATTGTCTATATGGAAATATCTCATGCATCTTACAACCCCTGTGCATGAGCTACCTAAAAGGCCAGGATCTTTGGAGCTCTAAACTTTAAATAAGTCAAATTACAGGTATTTTAAAAGTTCATTTAATCAGATTTTTGGAAACCCTGTCCTCCCCAACTATAGTTTGAAACATAATGTGTTCTTTAAACAGCTTAATATTTTACTAGACTGTCTCACTCAAGTTGTGACATTTTGGGTCAGCAGCGCATAGCATAGTAAATGGTTCTTGGGCATTAACATATAAGCTTCTTTAGGAATTATGCCAACTATCAAGCTGCTACGGAAACAGCAAGAAAGGTTTTTAATTCCACAGACCTCAAGGTGAAGTTGATTTGAAGCTTTTAACTAAATCTGACTTAAATATTGTCAGCACAGGCCAGTTTTTTGTTTTTTTGTGGTTTTTTTTTTTGCGGTACATGGGCCTCTCACTGTTGTGGCCTCTCTCGCTGCGGAGCACAAGCTCCGGATGCGCAGGCTCAGCGGCCATGGCCCACGGGCATGTGGGATCCTCCCGGACCGGGGCACAAACCCGTGTCCCCTGCATCGGCAGGCGGACCCTCAACCACTGCGCCACCAGGGAAGCCCTACAGGCCAGTTTCATGCTGGCAAAGCTTACATACACTGTCAGCCTAAACTTTCCAACAAAGTGCCAAGGCAGCCTCTGAGCTGGCATGATTTGATCACCCAGGAACTAGAGCAGGCAATTATGGGCATATTTGGGATGGAGTCAGAACTTTACCTAGGGCACGTCACTCCCCCACCCTGAAACTCCCACCTCAGTGGTCCCCCATTATCCTCAAGATAAATTCCATAAAAGTATCCCTGTGATCTAGACTCTCTGTACCCCTCTGGCTTCTGTAGCACCTTAGGGAGCAGGTAGGCTCTGGGGTCAGGCTGCCTGAATTGCCAGCTGTGTGACAATGGCCTAAACTGATTCCATTTCTTCATTTGTAATAACTCTTCCAATAGGATTGTTGGTGTGTTGTCAGGACTGAATGAAATCATGATTTTATTTAACACATTTATTGGTAGCTTTCTATGCACATGGCACTCTACAAAGTGGATAATTCCCCAGTTCTCAAAAGGCTTTCAATACACAAATAAATATATGACAGATGAAGAAAAGTACTAAGAAGAAAATAAAACAGAGTAAGAGAATATAGAGTAATGGTGTGGAAACACCTGTCTGTGAGGTGAAATTTGAGCCAAGACCTGAAGGAAGTGATAAAATGAGCCATGAGGATATCGGAGGAAGAGCATATAAATATGGGCATCATCAGGTTCGAGATGGCATCTAACCCTTGAAACTGGATGAGATCACCAAGGAAGTCAGTGCAGGTAGCGATGAAAAGAGGGCCAAGCATTGACCCCTGACCCCTGCAATGTCCAGACGTCAAGAATATGAGAAGGAAACAGTAAAAGAGTCTGAAAAGAAGTAGCCAAGGAGAAAAGAAGAGAAATATGAGGGTGTGGTTCCGGGAAGTCAAGTGAGACAAGTGTTTCAAGAAGCATTTGACCTGTCATGTTGCATTTGGCCATGCCAAATGCTATGGACAAAGCAAATAAAACAAGAGTGGGCAGTTACCATGGTGTTGGCAATATGGTGGTCATTGTTAACCCTGATAAGAGCAATTTTGATGGAGCAGTGGTGAAAAAACCTTCTAGGAGAGTGGATTTAAGACAAAATGGGAGGCAGAGGCATTGATGTAGATACTTCTTTTGAGGCATTTTGCAGTGAAGAGGGAAGAGAAAAATGGGAAGCTACCTGAAGGTTGATAGGTCAAGGAAGGTTACTAGAGTATGTAGATATGTTGATGAGAATGATCCAGTGAAGACAGTAAATTTGATGGTGCAGGAGAGTAAGCAGAAAATTGCTAGACTTGGGAAACCAGGAGACCTAGGGCACAAGGGGGGAGGTTGGTCTTGGATGGAAGCACAGAGAGCTCACTCATTTGATCCTCACTTCAATCCCAGAGGTAAGTATTCTGCTTCTTCCTATTTTACAGATGAAAAGACTGAGGCACAGAAAGTGAAAATAAATAACCCATGATGATACAGCTGGTAAGGGGCAGAGTGAGAAATCCAAACCAGGAAGTCTGGCTCCATAAGCCCTCCCCCAGCGGTGCTGCCTTTCAAGGACTCTTTGGGCAACACCTATGGCTTAGTTGAGGTTAAGGATCATGGAATTAAAATAAGGCTAGTAGCCATTGTTTTCTTTTGCCATGTTCAGCTGCTTTAGGAGAAGGAACAGACTAAACAGAGAGTTGGATTTAACGAAGTTTCTAATTCAGCCAAGAAAGTGGAACAAAGAATGATGACAAGGGAAAGGGTACGCAAGGAAGTGATTACAGGGAGGGACCATGGGATCTGAGACAGACATGGAGGGAACTGAGGATATGAGGGGAGAGGAGCTGTGAAAAGATGGTAGAATCAATGGATTGGTGGTTGTGGTGGGGCTGGAGAACTGGAATCAGAGGACTAGAGGGACTGAGCTGGATAGAGTAGATAAAAAGTGAGTAGATAGAAAATGGAAGCCAGAAAGGGAAAGCTTTGAAATTGAAGTTTTGTAGTGTGTGTGGTTACTTACAAGGGCAAGATCTACGGGGGGCTGGGGTAGGACAATGGACAAGATCATTGGAGAGAAGATCAAGAAAGTGAAAGGCCAGGATGGGGAAGGATCCACTACATGGATTTGGAAATCAGCAGGCATTATGACAGGAGGGGTGTTTGTGGGAGATGATGAACCCAGTGCCAAAGTCTCCACAGAGTGAGGGTGAGTGGCTCAGAGACCTTCGGGTGACTCCAGTGAGGAAGAGAAGCTCATGATGGCATGGCTTCAAAGAGGATGAGGAGTTTTAGGGAGGAGGGAGTTAAAATTGATAGAAAGTAGCAATATGGAGCAAACAGGATCCCGCCTCTTCCTCCAGACCCTGTGATACATGGGATTAGAAGAAAAGCAGCTCTCACTGAGAGACGAGCCTGAAGAGGATTTGATGATACTGGATGATGCACCCAGGAAGGTTCAGTGGACGGGTTTGAGGGGCTGGGATGCTGGTAGGTTGGGTCACGTTCAGCGATGCACAGAGCTCTGTGGGGACGGTCCAGGTGACAAGAAATGATCTGACTGGGGTTCCCATGGGGATCCATGGCCACAGGGATGGGGGGCATGAAGGAATTAGTCCTGAAGCTTTCTGGCAGTGTGGTAGTGAGTTCCTGGGTGATGGGCAGTGGAGAAGTGGACACAGAGCCTGGTGGGTCTTCTGGTTCTTGTGTTGATGGTGGCTTTGACGCCAGCAGGAGGGCATGCAAAGCATTAGAGCAACGCCTGGCTCAGTTTAAGTGCTGTGGCTGTTGTGCTCGTCCCATACAAACCCAGTGCTGTAGCTAGGCCAAACCACTTGCACTTCCAAACCCATCTCACCACAACAGCACATTCTCTCTTCTCTCGGGCATACTTCCCTCTCCCTTTCACCTCGATACTCGCCTCACCCTTCAGACTCTATCTCGGGGATTGCTGTCTGTAGTGGTACCCAGCGCTGTGGTGAATACATTTCTATGTCTTCCCATAGCACACCTTCTTCACAACCCATACCATGCTGCTCTGAATTACACAGAATTTTTTTGTTTCCACCCTGGCTGGACTGAAAGCCCTAAAAGGATAGCTGTATCCCAAGTACTAGGCTTATATATGATGTTGGTGCCCAAGAAAGATGTGTTGAAAGGTGGAGGGACTGGCTGAAATTCTATTTGGTAAGGAGGAAAATGGGTACTCAAGAGCAGCCTAAAACTTTTAAAATCTGTTCAAGTTTAGCTGTCCCACAGAAGTCCATTGTTGATTCCACTACCTAATACCTAGTAGGTGCTGGGTGCTCAGATGAGTTACTGAGTAACATGATATGCCTGGAAAAAAATAATTTACAGGAAAATAGTCGCCCCATTCTAACCTAATGTTAGATTTTACAATTAGATGTTATTTTATTTATATTGATTACCATCATCTTCCTTTCTCAAAGCATATCCCTACAATTTAAAAAATTGTATCTCAATGAAGACTGAATACATTATATTCACTTAATGGCCTGCCTTTGGGAATAATGTAATGTCACTCAAGTGATAATGTGTGTTTTATGTATCTGTGTCGATTAGCTGATTATATGCTTCTCTTCCAGGGATAGAGGAAAGGGTAAGAAGGTGGTCAGTTCCAGCTATTAATGACAAGGCACTGGATATCTGAAAACTGGCAGGAGAGGAGTAACAAGAAGGAAGGGAGGATTACAATAAAGGAGACAAGGGATGGTGCCCAACTTTGCTTATGCTAGAATCACATTGATAAAAAGCTAAATTTCTTCCATGTAAAGTGGCTAAGCCCTCAAAGAGGTGGGTAAATATAGACTGGGTGTGTCTGAGAGTCAAAGATGAGTAGGAGAAGATCTGGGTGCACAGGAAAGAGATGGCTTGGGGAAAGAAAAGGTAGGTGTGCAGTTGTGAAGGCCAGGAAAAGCAGAGGAGCGTATTTATTTCTGAGGGTGATGCATTTACACGCCTGTTGGCCTGGGCCACGGCAAGTCCAGACTGAGGGCAATCCACCTCAAAGGAGCTTTCATTTGCATCTCTGCAGTGACAGCCACAGATGACAGAACCCCGGCCCTGAGAGGAGTCATTCATGCCGTGCCAGGAGCTCGAGGCCATGCCAAGCAGGGGCATTAGAATGTGAGAGCGAGGCAGGAAGCTGTGGTCCGGAATGTTTTGAAGAGACAAAAACGAGAGACATTCATGTGGAATGACCCTGTTTGAACACCACTTTGAGACACACTGTTTAAGCTTGGAGAAGTCGACCCTGGTTCTCCTCTCTGTCTTTCCCTCAACCCCAGAAGACATTTGCAGGGTCAATGACACCACACTAGTGGCTATAATTGTAAAGAATAATTTTCAGGAATCAAAAGGCAGCTTTCCCCAGCAATATGTGAAAACTTGCAGATTGCAGCCCAAAGGCCAGAGCTAAGAGAAATAACACTGTCAACTTGTTTATATTTCCTCATTTTAATATGCTGCTGCCAAGATCGCTTTTTTGGAAAACATGCTTGGCTCTGTGACTTCTGTTCCAGACTGACTTTGAGAAGAACATTTCTATTACTCAGCACAGGTCAAGGTTGAAAGAATAATTGACTCTAAGAGTTGATGGTGAGTTTTCTTTTCACTTTCCATCATACTTAGCTTTTGTGTCCCACAAATAGAATTTTTATTTCAACAATGGCAAAGCAGAGGGAAATTATATTTTTTGATTAACATGCCAACTTGGCCAAGTTCTCACATACTTTATTTTATTCAATGCACACATCTATCCTGTGGAGTGTATATGGTTTTTTGTTTTTTTTTTTTCACTGAGTCTAAAAAACGGTGAGTAATTTGTCCTGGATCACACTGCTAGTGACTCAGCCAAGGTTTTAACCTAGTCTTTCTCATGTCAAATCCCATGCTTTTTCCTCTCTCACACTGTATCAAACCAATACTCTTCCATGTATGACCAGTGAAAATCTAAGAACAATAGGTTGTCCTGCATTATTTCCTTGCCCAAGAAAGCATCAGTTCAAAAAGCACTTATTCCACAACTGCCCTAGTTATAATGTTAGGACACATAACAACGTATGAGGCAAAGTTGGGCATTCAAAGACTAGAAAAGGTGTGGTGTGGTCCATGGTCTCAAAGAGCTTACAGAATGCAAGGCATTCTAAAGATTCAAAATAATCTCTAGATTCTTCGCTCAAAAGAATGATTGCTCTAACAATGTCTTACTTTCAGTGGCCAAGGACCATTTCAATGAGCCACACCACAACAATGGAGCATGCACTGGACTAAAATTCCAGAGACCTCAGTTTTAGACTAGTTTTGCCACTAATTTTGATTTGATCCTGGAAAGAACACTGATCCTCTCTGAAGAATCTGCTTCTTCATTTACAAAAGGATGAGACTGGTCCAGATCTGTGGCTGGTAAAGCACTGCATGACCATGGGAAGGCAGAGTGATTGCAAGGAATCCTCAGTTCCACAGAGCCCTGAAGACTTGCTATGGATTAAGTACCTTGAACATTTATATACTGCACTTTCTAAATGTGTGTAGATTCAGTTGTGGTTAATAAAATGTAAATTAGTATAATTTAGGTTGGATCTATAAGAGCTCAAATAAACTTTAGCTGCCAATAGACACAGAGGGACAGAAATTTTCAAGTATTGCAGAATTCATAGCAGCACATTCTGAATTAGCTTTCTCCTCATTCTATTCAAACAAGACTTTTCAAAAATAATAAACCTTGACTCAGGTTAATGTTCTAATTACTTTGAATGTCTATAATGTGTATTCTAGGGATTCAGATAAGATTTTTAAATCACTATACTTTGACATTTTACTGAGAGTATTAGACTCCCAATTTTTACACGACAAATTCTAGTTAATAGAAGAAGGTTTTTGTTTAGATAGGTTTTCTTGAGATAGAAATAAATATATAGTATGATTTAATTTAATATAGTATGATTTAATTTAGGGTGACAGCAAACTTTGTAGAAGGTTTGGAACCAATAGAGTTAAAAATGTTGCAGCATAGTTAGAAAGGCTACATTTTACCGTTTATAGCTATAGACAGAAAAATATAATTGTAGTGCAAGGTTGCCGTGGCAACCCACTTCTCAATCAGGATTTTTTTTCCTCCTTCAAATCTACCAATCAGCTAAGTGGAAGTGAAAAACACTGAAAGAGAAGAGGTCGAAACAAATATGGATGGGAAATTATGAAAGTACGTAGCAAGCATTTAACAATATGATAATTTCCTACGTGTGTTTCCACTATTTTAATTTTATCACATATTATACAGTTTCTTTTCTGTCTTTGGAAATAACTGCAGAAAAAAACACATTGGTTTTTTAGTGGTGGTGATGGTTTCACTGTTGCTCCTGAATCATTAGAATGGGTAACATCATAAACGTTCATATTGTCTGTTAAACAACTACCTAAACTGGGCTTCAGTGAGTTTCTCAAATGAGCTTCATATGCCGTTTAAGCACTGCATCTCTAAGTCACCTAAATACAGAATCAGAAGCACTTGAATTTACCATGAACAGAATACCAATATTGAAAGTTGGGTTCTGAAATCAGAAGCAACTTTAATATCAACTTCCTAGAAATGCTGTGTCTATATTTTATTATGATTTGACTGAGCATCTCTCATGAATGGCACCTATCATCCACACCACTGGCTCAAGCCCTGGCAAATGTTATCACTCTTGTGAAAGACTCAAAGATGAGAAAAAGTTTAAGAACTTGAAAATTAAGACACACACTAGTGCTTGCTGACAAACTGCTTTGTGTCAGGCTTTCTGATAAATCTTAAAATGAAAAAAGTGGGAAAGGAAAAAATTTCACTGGCTCTGACCTTCTAAATTTCTGTACTGATGACATGCATATTTTCTTTTATACATATTTCAGAATGTTTAGTACACAGAGCTCAAATTACATAAAAGCAAAGCATTAACTCTTTTTTTTTTTCACAGTACGCGGGCCTCTCACTGTTGTGGCCTCTCCCGTTGCGGAGCACAGGCTCCGGACGCGCAGGCTCAGCGGCTGTATGTCTCACGGGCATGTGGGATCTTCCCAGACCGGGGCACGAACCCGTGTCCCCTGCATCAGCAGGCAGACTCTCAACCACTGCGCCACCAGGGAAGCCCAGCATTAACTCTTAAAATAGAAGCAATCTTCTGAAAAGGTACCTAAGCTTATCACAAATTACAAATATCTACCCATAATGTCTTACACAAAAAGGCATTTTTCTATATGGCATTGAATTTGTAATTACTGGATTTACTGCTATCACTAAACATAACTGATCATGGATGAGTGCAGAGAATGCCTTTTAGATAGGAATCCCATAGTTCTACACACATGAATAGATGCAAGCATGTGTGAGCTCGCATGCGCACACACGCTCAGAGCCCATGCTCTCTGGCATTAGAACCTTTGCTCCTCCTCTCCTTTCTGCTTGGAATGTCTCCAAACCCACCTCACCTCTGCACCTGGCTTACTCTTATTTCATTCTTTAAGGTTTACCTCAGTCATGTCCTCTTTTGACCCCACTGTACCCCAAACACATCCTCTATTGCCTCCCTCACCATGCTCCACATTCTGTGGCTCTGTCAACCTCAGTGTTTATCACCTCCCAGGACCCCCTCTGAGTCAGGGCCTACCTTCATGGGTGGCACTCCTCTCTCAAAATGACTCCCTGACAGACTCTGAGTTTCTTGAAATAGGGACTGGATCTTACTCATTTTTGTATTCCTGGCCTCTAGCAAAGTCCTTTGCTAGCACACAGTCAGAGCTCAACAAATGTTTTGGAAAGAAAGAGAAAGAGGGATGTTTAAACAGTCATCATATCTTAAACACAGAGAATAAAAAGCCTAATGACAAAGAGACAATAATGGGTCGAGGGAAACTCATTATCTTGTGCACACTAAGATGTATTGGGCTTCCCTGGTGGTGCAGTGGTTAAGAATCCGCCTGCCGATGCAGGGGACATGGGTTCGGGCCCCGGTCCGGGAAGATCCCACATGCCGCGGAGCGGCTGGGCCCGTGAGCCATGGCCGCTGAGCCTTTGCTCTGCAACGGGAGAGGCCACAACAGTGAGAGGCCCGCGTACCACAAAAAAAAAAAAAAGATTCAGACCAGACTCTGAAGGATGGGCTGGTTTTGGATGGTAGAATGCGCCCACCTCCTCTACCTTCACCCTGCCTACCTGTCATCACACCCCCTCTACCTTCACCCTGCCTACCT